>MU224140.1:8622447-8642023 GCA_018584345.1 Thuja plicata
GTTCTCTTTCATTTTGGCCGCCATAGCTTTCTGAATACTTCTATCCTCTTTCTGTCTTCTTCTTCTGTGTAACAGCTTTGCATGCAGGTGATCTTGGTTGCATTGCGTTTTAGCAATCTCAACAATCTCTCATCATCCTTTTTTTCCTCGATCCATCCTGGAATAATTTTAGAGAGATTAATAAAATTTGATATAATCAAACTACCTTGAAGAGAAACATACAAACCAATGCTAAAAGCATACATGATTCACTATTCCCAATATTATAGCATGACTTAACTACATAAAAGTTATGATCAATATTCAAAGGTACAATCATAAAATACTTATCTCTTTGTTGACGATTAATTTAGCAATGCTATTTCAGATTTTAGTCTTCATATATGCTCAGAATAAGAACAAAAAATGACTTGTATTTCCACATCAACACCCGCTCAAGGAAATTAGGATGGTTCCAGTGATGTGACTATAGAATCCCCTTGAATTGTCCTCCACATTCTAACAGTGACATAATCAACAGGAATTTCTAGGACAAGATTCCAGGAATTATATCTTATTCTTCAACAAGGTAGCTAGATCTCACTTTACACTACAAGGAACAACGTCAAACCCAATCATTTCACACCTAGATTTCTTCTTATAATTATCCCTTCCAGGTAAGAATCTTCTTCTAAGATTCTCCTCTCTAGACTCTTTTTCTACACGTACTCATATGAATCCCTCATATCTTTCAAAGTTCCCATTACACATCATAATCTCTTAAATATTTTTGGCTTAAATCATCAACATGCGATTAGCAAGAATTCCTAGCAATTAGATATTTTGAATGTATGAATCAAGAAATTTACACAACACCCATCAAAACTTATGCACATTAGACTTAGAATGAATTGTTAGATAATCATCTATCCTCAATCTCAGCAGCAACACAGAACCAACAACACATGCCAAACAATATTGAAATTGATTAGACATCACAATTCTTGTAGGATCCAATCATCATATTCTAGTTCTGGATCTTTACATCAACTTGGCTCTGATACTATGTTAAGTTGTGAACCAAAATAATATAAACAACAAAGATTAGATAAAATAAAAACACAAATGTATCCAAGATTCCAAGATTCCTTCTAAGAATTTCCTTAATGAGTGGTTTTAAAAAGTTTGGAGTCAAAAACTAGGGTTTCATTTCTCATATTGCAAAATGCTGCAAAAAAGTTTATTTTTAATGTTTTTTCGTTGATCCTAAGTCTCAAAAAGTTATTGTTGACAGACAATTCTAGAGAGATAGTGCTTATGAGTTTAGAGCCATCCCATGGCCACACCAAGCCTCACATAATGAAGTTTTGGCAATCTCAATCCCTAGATGGGTGGTTATTAGAAATCTTCATCTATTTTTATTGAACCTGATTCCGTAAGCTCTTGAACCAGTAGGTAAGGTATTGAGGGTGGATCAATCTGTAAAGGAGAAAAATGATGTTTATGGAATAAGAGTGTTTTGATACTCAAATCACTTATCACCTTACATTTAATTTTTAGAGTGGAGGGAAAGATAAGATATTCCCCTTTTATTCTTAAATACACAAAGCAAAGATCCAAATTGATCAACCCAAAAAGGATCAATGCCTAAATGAATCAATCTATTGGAAATAAGAACAAAGAAGGAGATCCTAGGTTTCCCTCTTAAAATGTGTTTTGAAATGGATGTAAATGTGTGATAGATTCAGAATGATTAAGAATTTGAATTAAAATGGATAGGAGAAATACACTAACCTTGAAATATTGCAGATCAAAGAATGCTATTTTCGTAGGTCTATAGACTATTTCTGGAAAAATTGATAGTTGATCCCGAACTAGAACGCAGAGATGAACAAAAGCCAGAAATATTTTTTTGTTCTGACACCATCTTATGAAAGAGGTCGACCTTGACCCACAAATGTCACCCCTGACCCAATAATGTTGACCTTGACCTGCACAGGTCTGACAAAAAATCTATTTGCGGATCCTGAAAATTGGCCGAAAAAGGGTATCCAGATCTGGGTTCAAATCCACAGTCCCGAACCTGTACCTGCAAGAAAAAGAGGTTTTTTTTTTGGGGGGGAGAGGTTTGCCTTAATCAAACCATGATTTAGGAATTAACCTTGAAATCAATAACTGAAATAAGAATGCTATCAAGTAGTAGAATTGAATCTAATAATGAAGCTATGATATTGAATAGATATGCAATTGTAATTCAAATGTAGACAAATATGTAAATATGAAAGCATGGACTTTAGAAACCATAAACCTCCATGATTTTATGCTTGGAATCCACCTTGAATAAGTAAAGAAAGAGTCTTGAAGATGCACAAAGGATCTTGAAGGAAGATCACACCACGATGATGGCTAGATATAGGGTTTGAATGTTGAATCTTGAATGCTTGAGCCAAATCCCTTCAAAGGATTGAAAGCTTGAATCCTTGATCTTCAATGGAGGACTTGAATTATTGATAGGAAGACTTTAACACCTTGAAAGCTTGGAAACATGTAGAACAATGGATGCTTAAACTTTTTTCTTGATAAACTCTTATCACTTAGTTGATGGTTAGAGAAAATGAGAGGAGAAGGCTTCCTTTTATATGAAATTAGGGAAAAATCTTCTAAGGAGGCCGACATAGAAGAATTAAATTCCAATTAGACCCATGCCCCTAGAAGAGGACCTATATTAAATATAATTTAGGAATCAATGCTTCGGAACCCAAAATAGCCAACCTAGAAGCGGGAAATAACTTTTTGCAAAGGCTGACATCTGGAAACTGTGGGACCTTGAGTTTTGAACCCTGCATCAAGGTTGAGGTCAACCTTGACCTAGGTTAGGGTTGAGATTTAACTTGACCTAGGTCAGGGTCGAGGTCGACATAGACCCAAAATTTTGACCTTGACCCTGAGGTCAAAGACCTCAGATCTGCAGTCCAGGATGCCAAAAACTGGATGGAAAGTAGTGGAAAGAGAGGCAGAATTGGGGGAAAGCTAGGTCAAATTCAGGAACCCATTCAAGGTGCTTGATATGACCCAAAACCACCTACTCAGAAGGCTAAACCAGTCTCCCATGGAAGTGCTTCCATTTTCTGACTATACACAATCTAATGTGTTAATCCCCCATACTAACGTTAGAGTCCTCATTTCTCTCAAACCAGGTAATATACTTCCCAGAATCTCTACATTTTGACCTTAGTGGTTGTCCTATTGAATTCCCTTTTACTTTTCTTGGTGGAATTAATAGTTGCTACCTTTGTAGGAAGGAAGGACATAAAAAATAGGATTGCCCTATTTTTAAGAAGCGTAATCTATTACCAATTGAGAAGCCCCACTTATCTGGGGTGAATGCTCCTGCCCCAATACTCAAGAGTACCAATGGTAATCTCCCTGCTATCACCCAACCTTGTACCCCATAAGTCCATACCCCTCCACTAGATCAAAGTCCCCCACAAAAATAGAACACCACACCTACAGCTTGGATGCAAGACTCAGCTAAGACTTTTTATACCCTGGATAAACTCAAAGGATGATTTGATAATTAGCCTGCTCACCCCATCCAAACCTCTTTGATCCCAGAAGCCTTTTTGGAGCTCCCCAGTGCCAGTGACTTAGACTTTGGATTGGGTTTCAATATCAATACCCCCAACCAAAGCATAGAACTCAAAATGCACAAAAAATTGGATTAGAAAGGATACAGACAAAGGATGATAAAATAAGATCTATCCCAAGACCCAAGTGGAAGGTTTACTCTATCCTCCCTCTAGATCAAGATGCTCCTTCTGACCAAACTACAATCCTTCTGACAAATAGTGGTTACTCATGTCATTTAATTGTGCATCCTAGAATGTTAGAGGTTTGGAACCCTCTGATAGAAAATATGTAGTAAAGAGATTCCTACAATTAAATAACAAGATTGACATTCTTATGCTTCAAGAGGTCAAGGTTGTAGGCTTTAATCTAAACATTTCCTTGAAATACATTTGGAAGGATGCAACTACTTACTCTTCTAAGCATCAAAAGGGTAAAAGAGGGACCTCGATCTTAATAGGTCCAAAGTGGAGAAAATTGATCCAAAAATGGGGATGCTCTCCCTGAAATAGAGCAGTCTTGGTCACATTTAAGGTGGAGGAAGTAGTCTTTGGAGCTTGTTCAATTTATCCTCCCAATGACCATAATGAAAGAACTGACTTATGGAAATGGATCTCAGATCTGGATGACATTCCTTGGATTTTAGAAAGGGATTTCAATATGATTGAGATGGCTCAAGACAAAGAGGGAGGTCTAAGGTTTGAATAGAGAGGGAATGAACTTGTCTTTTGGAACATAATGATTTCTAAGTGGAATCTCTTTGAACCTTTGGCAGAGAAGAAAAGGGAGTCAAAAGGAATATGGTATACCTGGTAATTTTCAAAAAGGAGAGAAAAGGATCTACTCAAGATTGGACATATTCTATATGAATAAAAAAATCTTCAGCTACCCCCCCCCCCCCACTAGGGGAAAATTGTGTCAAAGGTATCCCTTTCACTCTTTTAGATCACCATCATATCCTCTCTTTCATTCACGTGATCTTAGATCAAGAGAACATACCAAATAGAAAGTCAGTGTTTGCCTTAAACTCCTCGCTCCTTAAGGAGAAAGATGTTCAGGAAAACATTAGAATTATTGACTATTATAATGAGGAGATTGCATGACATGAGTCTAAAATAGACAAATGGAACCAAACCATAGGATCCTAGAAAAACATGCTCAAGATTGTAGTCAAGAAAATGCTAAAGATGCTAGAGGGAAATAATACAGATTGGTTGAGGAGCTT
Source organism: Thuja plicata (assembly GCA_018584345.1). Lineage (NCBI taxonomy): Eukaryota > Viridiplantae > Streptophyta > Pinopsida > Cupressales > Cupressaceae > Thuja > Thuja plicata. The sequence continues at coordinate 8,627,279 of MU224140.1, forward strand.
CAGGAGGCTGAACTTTAGATTTAGAACAACCCCGCGGACCCAAGAATCTTAGACAAGGTAATTCTTTGTAGAGACTCCCTCAGGCATCTTTAGTTGGGTAGGATGAGAGGTGCTAGAGTTAGAGCTAGAATCAACTGGCTCAACTTGGGGGGCAAAGCATCTAAATTATTCTTCCATGCCCTTAAAAGAAGGAAGCTAGAGTATTGATAAATTGTATCAGGGATCAAGGAATTATTATCACATCCCAAGAAGGAATTGTGGACACCTTCTCAAACTTTTATAGAAACTATTTCACGACTGAAGATAATGGGTCCATGGATTCAACTAGGTAGAGGTTTAGAGGAGTTTTCCCTAGGAAAGTAATTGAGGAAGATGAAAATTTAATAGGAAGGGAACTCACAGTGAATGAAATAAGGGACTCCTTTTTGAGTATGGCCAATGATAAGGCCACTAGACATGATGGACTGACAATTGATTTTTTTAAAACAAATATTGACTGGGTTTGCAGCAGCTTACACAAGGCTTTCAAAGAGGCCATAGCTTCTAGTATCCTAGGTCCTACAATCAATTTTGGTCTAATTAAGATGATCCCTAAAGAAGGTGATAGGATTCTGGTTAAGAATTGGAGGGCTATCACTCTTCTTAATGTGGGATATAAGATCCTTGAAAAATCTCTTTCCCTTAGGATTGTTAATGTGCTTCCTAAAGTGGTGAATAATACACAAACAAGATTTGTCAAGGGAAGGTACATCCTACAAAATATAATTACTTGTTGGGAAGCTATGGACTAGGCAAAACTTTTAGGGAAACAAAGTGCTATGATGCTCATGTTGGAAATGACATAAGTAACTTAGAGGGGAGGGGTGAATCAGTTACTCCAAAACAAATCCCTTGTCCCTTAGATGTCTTAAACAATATAACACTATTACTCGGTCAATTAAGATATTCTTCTGTAACTTGGGTGTCAAAGCAATCTTTATGATATCCAATGCAATTATACTTTAGTGATTAAGTGTAGAAACATAAAGCATGAAACAAATAACATATACACAAGTGACACCAAGATTTAACGTGGAAACCCAATATGGGAAAAACTAGCAATGTAAATAGTTACTATTTTTCACTCTTTTGAAGTGAGCCTTGTTAGGAGCCAACCTTGTTTAAGGTTACAAAAACATACTGTTAGGTGTGACCCTCTTAGAGAATTTAAATCACCCTGTGAGGAGTGGCCTTGTTAGAGGTCTTCAACACTTCAACATAGAAATGCTACCTTGTGAGAGGATTTACAAAAAGACTGTTATGTCTACTCTGTTAAGAGATTTGAGATCACTGTTACAATTGTTAGAAAGTAACAATGAATTGACCTGTATGTGTATGAAACCATCTTTGCTGATTCAAATCTCTATTCTGATTATAACTTGATCCTTGCTGATCAAATGTTCTATTGTAGCTCCGAGTGTTCTGTACTCAATCAGAATCCCATCTAATTTCGCCTTCACTCTTCATATTACAAAATTCCACACTTCTTATCTTTAACTTTTTACACTCTAATTCAATACAAACTTGACCTTTCATATATATGATAAGCCCTATCAAGTCAGATTGAATATACTTCTAAATAAGTAATAAATCACAATTCAGTCGACCTCATATAACCAATTAATTATAGAATGTAAAGCACTGTTAGTCGGCTGACACTGAATAATCAACTCGGTTAACACTGAGTTTCTTTAATGCTCGACCATGACTAAAATGACTGAGTGACTTTGTCAACATTGAACATCTTCAATACCGGACTGATCTCGGTCAAAACTGAAAAAAATCTTTCCATTCACCAACTGTGCTCGGTCTGGATGTAGAAATTTGTGTAACATCACTACATAAGTGTATATACATGTGTAACATCAATGACAATACACAATTGAATAATTGTCTTCATCAATCTCTCTCTTTGGCATTTATGGCAACACAAAATGTCATAATACAAATAATTTTAGAGCAACAAAAAACTTTCTTTAATGTATTTAGCTTCATTCTGATTCTCATCCAAAAAATCCCTCTTTCATCAAACTCTATCTCTTGATAAGATTTCTCCCTCTGACATCAAACTTTGTCTCTTGATTAATTTATTTTGTATTATATCAAACTCCCCCTCTTTGACAATAGATGCCAAAGATTCCATCTCCACAAATACTAAATATCAATACCAATAGTCAATACTATTTCTCTTTGAACTTGTAATGTACCTGAATGTACTAATTCATCTACAATGGGCTCTGATGTACCTACATCAACTGATAGATCTTCATTGTGGCTTGGGTTGATGCATCACTAAACTATATTTTAGTGAGCTTCAGTTAGGGGAAGCACCCCTATCTTTCCTCTAAGATACAAAAATGCATCCTTAGGTAAAGGTTTGGTGAATATGTTTGCAACTTGTTCTTTAGTACTCACATATTCCAACCTTTCTTCTTTATCCTATACCAATTCCCTCAAGAAATGATACTTTATTTCTATATGCTTGGTTTTGGTGTGCATCACAGGATTCTTTGAAATATTAATGGCACTAGTGTTGTCATAGTAGATAATAACTATTTCTTTTACTTCTTCCTTCATTCCTGACAATAACTGCTTGAACCATATGATGTTTAAATAGTTCACTGCTACAACAACATATTCTGCCTCTGCTATAAACTAAGATACAATTTTGTTTCTTTCTATTCCAAGACACTAACCTCTTTCCAAGAATGAAATCTCCACCACTGGTGCTTTTCCTGTCATCAACACTTCCAACCTAATCATCATCAGTGAATGTCTTCAAATAAAATTTCCCACCTTTCTTATACCATAAACCATAGTCTTCAGTACCCTTCAGATATCTCAAAATTCTTTTGATTGCAATTAGGTGATTGTCTCTAGGATTAGCTAAAAATCTTGCAACAATACCAACTGCCAATGCAATATTAGGTCTGGTGTGAACATCGTATTGCAATTTTCCAATCATGGATCTGTAGTCGGTATGATCTACCTCCTTTGAATCATCATGCTTATAAAATTTCTATCTAGTACACATGGGTGTTCCAACTGGTTTCGAATCTTCCATTCTAAATTTCTTGAGTATCTCCTTGATATATTTTGATTGAGTAAAGTAGATACCATCCTTCATTTGATGTACTTGTAATCCAACAAAGAATTTGATCTCACCAAACATAGACATCTCAAACTCTTTACTCATAGCTACACAAAATGCTTTGCATAAGTCATCATATCCAGTGAATATTATGTCATCAAAAAATATCTCTACTAACAATATTTTGTTCTATGGTGCTTTTTTGATGTACAAGCTACTATTATCATTAGTTATCTGAAATCCAATACTTACTAGGTAATCATGCAGTCTTTCATACCAGGCTCTGGGTGCTTGCTTTAGTCCATACAATGCTTTGTGCTGTTTGCAAACCATATTCCTTATGCCAGGATCAACAAATCCTTCAGGTTTCTCAATGTAGACTTCTTCTTCTAGGAATCCATTCAGAAATGCAGATTTCACATTCATTTGATATACTTTGTATCCTTAATGTGCAACATATGCCATAAGAGTTATGACTCCTTCAAGTCTTGCAACATGAGCAAAAGTTTCTCCATAATCAATACCCTCTTCTTGAGCATATCCTTAACAAACTAGTATGGCCTTGTTTCTAGAAAATTCACCATTTTCATTCATCTTGTTTCTAAAAACTCACTTGGTTCCAATCACATTCTTTTCCTTTGGCCTAGGAACAAGATTCCAAGTTTTTTTCTTCTCAATCTGCTCAATTTCTTCATTCATTGCCTCTATCCAACTTTCATCATTCAATGCATCTTTAACAGTTTTAGGTTCAAATTCACTAAGTAAACATGTAACTTTGAGTTTGTTCCTTGTCATTACACCTTATGTCTAATCTCCAATTATTTTCTTAGGTGTATGATGCCTTCTAACATACTTGGAAAGTACTGGATCCTTCAGTCTTGATTCTGGACTTGATCCACTAGGTCTATCATTCTCAAACATTCTTTCCTGTTCTTCTATCTCATGCTTAGGTTTTTCTGTCTGTGACTCAGGTTCCTCTATCTGTGACTTAGGTCCCTCTGTCTGAGACTAGGTTCCCTCTATTTGTGACTTAGTCTCTTCTACCAGTAGGTTAGGTTTCATAGTCCGCAACTCAGGTTGTACAGTTTGTGTTAGTAAATTGAGTGATTGACAGTTATGCTGTCCAATCACCATTGCCCAAGTCATAGACATAGTATCAGGTTCATGATACATAAATTTCCTGTAGTCTTCAGGCTCTTTACTGCTCTTCTCTTCACATGTTTCTGCAAACACATCAATTTTGACATGTACACTTTCTATGAATTTATGAATAGTAAGATTCAAACATTTGTATGCTTTGCTTTTACATGAGTAGCCTAGGAATATTCCTTCATCACTTTTTGTATCAATTTTTCCATTTCTTTCTTCCTTCAAGATGTAACATTTACTTCCAAATACTTTGAAATAATGAACATTAGGTTTATAGCCATACCATAATTCAAAAGTTGTCTGGTTACTACCTTTCTTCAGTTGAACTCGGTTCAAGGTGAACATTGTAGTGCTGATGGCCTCCTTCCAGTATTTGGAAGCAACATTCTTTTCAATCATTAGGGTTATGGCACAATCCATAATGGATCTATTTCTTCTTTCTTCTATTCCATTTTTTTGTGGTGTACCAGGGGCATATACCTGTCTTTTGATTCCTCTTTCATTATAGAATTCATTGAACTCATTAGAAGTGAATTCTCCTCCTCTGTCAGATCTTAGACATTTTAGTTTCTTTCCTATTTCCTTTTCAACTCTTGCAAGATACCATTTGAATTTCTGAAAAGCTTCTAATTTTTCTCTAAGAAACATGATATTCATCATTCTGGAATGATCATCAACAAATAGAATAAAATACTTCTCTCTAGTATAGCTTGTTGTTCGAATTGGTCCACAAAGGTCAGTATGTACCAATTCCAATATTTCATTAGTATTGTAATTCTTGCTCTTGAAACTTGTCTTTCTCATCTTTCCAATTTGACATTGTTTTCATATTGCTAACTCGGGTTTCTTCAAAATAGGAATACCTCTAACTCTCTTGTACTTGCTTATGTTTACAAGATTATCAAAATTTACATGACACAACCTTTTATGCCATAGCCAACTTTCTTCTACTTGTGCAATCAAGCATGAACTTTCAGTGAGATCAAGATAGAATAGATTACCTTTTGTTTTCCTACCAGTTCCAACTAGGTTCCCTTTACCATCCAGGAGCTTGGCCTTACCATTCATGAATTCTACCTTGAAGCCAATGTTGTTCAGTTGTGCTACATTGAGTAGATTTCTCATGAGTCCTTCAACCCAATAAGCATTATCACATTTGATTCCTTTTGTTAGAGTAATACAACCTTTTCCTTTCACATAGCAGGGTTCATCATTCCCAAAACTGACACTCCCAACATCATAGTGCTCAAGATGTTCAAATTTTGTCTTATCACTAGTCATATGATGAGAACAACCACTATCAATTATCCAAGTGTCATTTTTACTGATATGTGAGAAAAGTGTTGTCTTTTCATCTTCTTCATCTGACTCATCCTTAATAGCAATATAAACCATTTCATCTTCTTATTCATCACTATTAGTTTAGAAATATAACAAGACTTCTTACCTTTGTCCTTGTAGCTCTTTTAGTTCTTGAAATCTTTCTTGCCTTTGTACTTGTTGAACCTTTTCTCATCTTTGACTTCTTTGTTTGGACACTTGGCAGCAATGTGACCAACCTCATTGCATGAAAAGAAAATCAATGGCATTCTTCCTTTGTATTTTCCTTTGATAGCTCTCCTTGCAAGTAATGCTTCAATGATATCTAGATCTTCATCACCAGATTCATCATCACTATCACTTTCAGTCTGCTTCCCTTTTGAGTATCTATTTTTCTTACCAAGGTTTAATTTAGCTTTGAATGTAGACTCAAAATTACTAGAGCTAGGAGAATAATTGTCAAATTTGTCCAACTCAAAAGTTGTAATCCATCCAACTAATTTATCCAGAGTTATATCCTTATTTCACCTCATCTCTTGAATAACTGAAACTCTAATATCATAGATAGGAATTAAAGTTCTTAATAGCTTGCTGACCACTATTGTATCTTCAATTATTCCTCCTGCAACTCTGATGGAACTTACAATCTTCTTGATTATTTCACTGTATCTTGTAATGTCTTCTCCTTCTTTCATTTTCATCTAATCAAATTATCCTCTTAGACCTTCTTCTTTGGCTCTCTTTATATTTGCATCTCCTCCACAAATGTCCTATAATTTATTCCACATATCATAGGTTGTAGGGTAGTCCTTGAATTCATTAAATTTTGAGTAGCCGAGTGAAGAAGCTATATCAATCATCATTATGTTATGAAGCTTCCATTCCATCATCTGTTCCACAGTCATAGTTGTTGTTGGTTCCACATATTTTCTGTCTAAAAATTGCAAACTAGCATCTCCAATAGTAGGTATATGTAGCTTCATCAGCTCTTGCCACGCAAGGAAGTTGTCTTTGTTTAGCCTTGGGATCTCCCTTCTATAAGACATCTCTGATCTTTAGCTTAGGCCTTGAAACCTTCTCTGAAAGCACTTGAAGCTCTGATACCAATTGTTGGAAATGAGATAAGTAACTAGGAGGGGAGGGGTGAATCAATTACTCCAAAACAAATCCCTTGTCCCTTAGATGTCTTAAACAATATAACACTGTTACTCGGTCAATTGAGATATTTTGCTGTAACTCGGGTGTCAAAGCAATATTTATGATATCCAATGCAATTATAATTTAGTGATTAAGTGTAGAAACATAAAGCATGAAACAAATAACATATACACAGGAAACACCAAGATTTAATTTGGAAACCCAATATGGGAAAAACCACCAATGTAAGTAGTTACTATTTTTCACTCTTCCGAAGTGAGCCCTGTTAGGAGCCAACCCTGTTAAAGGTTACAAAAACACATTGTTAGGTGTGACCCTATTAGAGGATTTAAATCACCCTATGAGGAGTGGCCTTGTTAGAGGTCTTCAACACTTCAACATAGAAATGCTACCTTGTGAGAGGATTTATAAAAAGACTGTTAGGTCTACTCTGTTAAGAGATTTGAGATCACTGCTACAATTGTAAGAAAGTAACAATGAATTGACCTGTATGTGTAAGAAATTTTCTTTGCCAATTCAGATCTTTGTTCTGATTATAAATGAATCCTTGCTGATCAAATATTCTATTACATCTCCGAGTGTTTTGTACTCAATCAGAATCTCGTCTTATTTCACCTTCACTCTTCATATCACAGAATTCTACACTTCTGCTTATCTTCAACTTTTTACACTCTAATTCAATCCAAAATTGACCTTTCATATATATGATAAGCCTTGTTAAGTTGGCTTGAATATACTTCTAAATAAGTAATAAATCACAATTCAGTCGACCTCATATAACCAATTAATTATAGAATGTAAACGACTGTTAATCGGCTGTCACTGAATAATCAACTTGGTTAACACTGAGTTTCTTTAATGCTCAACCATGACTGAAATGCCTGAGTGACGCAGTCAACACTGAACATCTTTAATACCCAACTGATCTTGATCAATACTAAAAAAAATCTTTCCATTCACCAACTGTGCTCGGTCTAGATGTAGACGTTTGTGTAACATCATTTCATAAGTGTACATACATGTGTAACATCAATGACAATACATAATTGAATAATTTTCTACAATAGTTCATTGATTATGGGAAGGCTTATGATTTAATAGAATGAAAATTTATCATGATAATGTTGGAAAATATAGGTTTCCCACCTTTTTTTGTCTAGATGGTTTCTACCTTACTCTATGGAGCTATGGCGGTAGTTGAGGTCAATGGAATAAGACCGGAGATCTTTGAACTTACTAGGTCCATCAGACAGGGTTTCCCCCTTGCCCCCTCCCTCTTTGTTATAGTTGCAGACTCCATCCATTACCTTCTTAGGGATGATTCCTTGTCCCCTAAAGTGAAATGAATTTCGCTTCCCAATATTCAAGAAGTATCCAACACCTAGTTTTTTGATGACACAACCATCCACATGAACCAAGGAGAAGATAATATGGGTTATCTCATGTCCAAGTTGGACTTTTTTTTCTTGGCTTCTGGTAGAAAGATCTCTATCTCCAAGTCTATTATGCTGGGATGGGACTGAAATCCCCCGAGTTGGTGGGGTAAATTTTATTTGGAATGGGGAGGCCCTGACCATGTTGTTAGGTACTTGGGAATTCTATTTGTTGTGAATCCTAATAAAAATAAAATGTTGTGCTAGGTCAAATACAATATTCTCAACAAACTAAATAAATGGGAAAACAACCTCCTCTCTTTCTCGGGCAGATTCCAAGTGTGCCAGAAAATCCTCTCTTCTTACCCATTTTACTTATCTTCTGCCTGGATTTTTAACCAGAACCAATTTAACCTTATTTAGAATTTTGTTAGAGACTTTCTCTAGTTAGATGGTAGAGGGAACAAGAAGACTCATGTAGTTTCTTGGGAGTGGTGCACTATAGAAAAGGCTTGGGGTGGTCTAGGGTTGAAGGACCTTAGAACACAAGGCATTGCACTTACAGTTAAATGGATTGCTAAGGCTTCCATAGGGGAAGAAACTTGGAATATCTTGATAAGAAACAACTTATCTAGGGCTTATCCTAGTAAATCCAAGACTTGGAATAATCTGTGCTACTCAGACCTTCTTGTAATTGACAGTACGGTAGTTGTCCAAGGCTCAAATGTCTTCAAGACTATCTGGAAGAGTTGGAAGTATGTGAGAAAGTTTCTTTGTAACACAGGTCCAACTGAAGGTAGTGGTTTGGTTTGTGGTATGAAGTCTCTGTGGTGGAATCTGGAGCATAAAAATAAGCCTTTGGCCTTACTTCAAGGTTTCTCTGCAAAGAACTGGTCAGCGAAAGGTATCCATAATTTCCAAGATGTATTATAGAGTTGAAAATTTATCCCATGGGAGAAAGTGGAATCAAACTTTGGTATACCCAAAACACAGATGAGAACATATGCAATAATATCTGCTGCCCTTAACAATTTGGGATTTGTTGGTGATTGTTTCTCCCTTGAGAGGTGCTCCTTCCATCTTGCATGGCCAGACAACTCCCCCCTTCTCCTTGTCAAGAACAAATATGTATACCACCCTATCACCCATAATCTAGATATCTTCTCCCATACCAACTCTAAATGGCACCTTGATGCTCCTATACTTGATTGGAATAGATACTTTACCTCCATTTGGACTAGACCTCTTGAACCTAAGATTACCTATTTTTTGTGGAGGCTTCTACTGTATAAGCTACCTTTTAAAAAAACTAATGGTGATCCTCATTTTTGCATTGTATGTAGGCATCCTGAATCTGTTCTCCATGTATTTTTTGATTGTTAATTTTCCTCTGAAGTATAGAACATGTTTGGTCTCACCTAAAATACTCATTTCAATGTTTTGAATATCATCCCAGGATGCATTAGCAAATTTTTTTTTTTCAATACTTTCTGCTCTATCCTTTCTTCTATTGTATTGTGGATTATTTGGAAGGCTTGAAATAATGATGTGATAACAGTGAAGGACATGAATCTTACCGAGTCTCTAAGGAGACTCATTTAGTTTGATGTTTCCTTGCATGTCACCGTAGTGATCAAGATGAAAGAGAGAAAATTCTTGTAGATCCTGAGAGATGGCAAGGATACCATTGAGAAAAAGGACATAGTGCATGGATACACTACCATGATAGCTAGAATAGAGTTTGATACCAATCTTGTTGAGCTCATCCAACAAGTTAAGCAATCCAAACATGAGATACCTACTGAAGGAGTGGAAAATAGATCCCACGAGATCATTGGATATAATATTGTTTCCCTAGATTCTAATGAGTCTGATGTAGATCATGAAGCTCCTCCTGATTGATTTATCTGTTTAGGATTCATGGGTTATTTTGTAATTAATATGGTATACTTCACGAAACAATAATTATAATTTTTTTATCACCTTTTTGAGATGGCTTAGGATAACATTCTAGCCCTTGTTGTAATGATCCGTAAAATCTGTTGTAATGATCTGTAAACTCTGATGTAACACTTTTTATTACTTATGATATTCAATAGAAAACATATACAAGGCACGTAAGTACTGGAATATTCCACGTGCTAACCTACTGACTCTCTTGGTTATCGTGGCTTGATAAGAGTAAAATTTACTAACTAAATCACAGGTAGAATCTACTTCGAAGTATTCAAAAGCTGTTGGGATTTCACTCATAGAGATTACAAGCATGCTCATGTACCACAACCAAGAGACAAAATATGAATAGGTTGGTACAATAAATTGGAGAAGCCCGATGACAAAGAGATTGTTGAATGGGAAAGATAAATGGGACATCCTAATGTGAGCTCTGGCGGTGGAAGAATATTCATGGAGATAGACATAAATCATGATCACTATAAATTTATAAAATTGTTCTATACATATCCAATGGTAGAATTGAGAAGGCATGTTTATGTTCTCTGGTCCAGTGGTAGATTAGATTTATGGGCATTTTATGGAATTACTCTATACTTATCCAGTGGTAGATTAGCTTTCTAGGTGCTATGAACCACAAGTGATTGTTCACTTTTTGTTATATAATGATGTTGAGCTCTAGTTGTATGTCTTTCAAATATTAGATGTTATGATACCCACATCCTACAATCTGAACTATTTAAGCATTGCAATAAATAATAGCTAATGTTCTATTGTGTACGGATTTATTAGTTTGTGTGTTGAGGAGATATATTGCAATCTATTTTTTTATTAAGGAATATAAATGTTTTGTAACATGCAATGTAGATGGTGATGGTAATGATGTAGGTATTACCTTTGATAGTGTTGGGATGCTGGGTTGGGATGGCACAACAGAGTAAGATGTAGAGGAGGAGCTTGATAGATGGTGTCAAAACAACACTGCTGAGCCATCTGTCACATCACCTACAAGGGGTTGCGCTTGCTCAACATAATTCCCACGCACCCCCTTCTCATGAAATCTATGCACTCAAACAACAACCTTGGGTCACAATGTTGCTGCCTATGAATGAAAAGATAGGTCTTGTTGATAGTTTAAATTTAGGTGGCACTTGATAGCCACAAGTAGAGAGTAGCATTGAATGTGAATGTAAAATGTTCTGACAAAGATGAGTTAGTAGGAAAAAATGTAAAATTACAGTTCAGGATCTATTGAATTTTTGACGTCATCGCCACTGTGACCCAAGAGACCAAAAATGATGAATGGTGAGGATTGTCGCGATGGTCGTCCATTTATTTTTGAGTTGTTTCAACCATTGATTTTATAAAATCGGTGGGGGCTTTCCAAATAGAAAATGCCTACAACGCAATTAATTATTATTTGATTTGATTGGTTTCTTATGTGGATAACTAATTATTTTTAGGTTTATGCGAGCAATGTTTAGACTAGTAGTTGCACGTTTTGAGAAGAAATTTCAAAGGAGAATGGGAGGCATCTATATTAGTTTATTTCTAATATATTTGAATTATGTTATGAGAGGCATTTATATTAGTTTATTAATTTGAATTATGTTATGAGAGGCATCTATATTAGTTTATTTGAATTATGTTGAGTTTGGAGAAAGGAGAATAATTTTATAAGTTTTTGTCATATTAAGATTATATAAAACATTTATTATTTAATTACTATTTAACAATTTTAAATGATGGATACTAATAAATGGATCTTAGTCCAAAAAGGATTGAGATGTGATGATGTAGATTATAGGCGCAAAAGAAGAAACAAAAGACCGAAAAATGACCCTACTTAGTGAAAATAAATTTTAATGTAATCAATACCATGTATGATGGTAGATTTGTATCATTATAATCACTAATTTGTAACAAAAGGTAAATCCTTCTTAAAATACACCCTACAACTGAAAGGGTTCTTTTCCCCCGGGGCCTGACTTGAACGGGTCAAAATGTAAAAATTAATAAAAATAAATGCTAAGGTTGTTTATTGAGCAAAAAAATAAAATAAAAATATCATTAAGATAATATACTATATTAGTTTATTTGAATTATGTCAAGTTTGGAAAAGGAGAATAATTTTATAAGATTTTTGTCATATTAAGATTATATTAAATATCTATTATTTAATTATTATTTAGCAATTTTAATAATATATCATTAAGAAAATACTAAATTTAATTTTTTTTAATAATTTTACAATTAAAATACAATTGTTAATCAGTAATTTATTGGTCGTCATTTATCATATAATTTGTAGGTGGAAACATGGATGACTGTTTATTTTTTGAAATCATAGTTGAGGCGACTCATAATTATTTTTTATAATTGTAAAAGAAAATAAGCTTTTTAAAAACTTATTTGAATGAGTTCATAATTATCTATTTATAATTGTATTGTTTAATATAAATTTTTTTTTGTTTGTTATGGTTATTAACATGAAAAAAAGGATACCATAATTGGTATGATATTTATAAAAAAACAAATGGGAAAACTCTGCTCTCGGAATACCATAATGTGATTGGCAAGGAGGAATAGTACTGGAAAAAAAGGTCTAGATCAACTTGGCTAAAAGAGGGGAATCAAAACACCCGTTTCTTTCATTTATCTACCATGAAACACATGGTAGCTAACTGAATCAACATTATTAGGAGTGGAAACCAGATTGTGCAAGATGAGAAAGGCATATCTAAATCGGCAATGGACTTCTTCAAATCCCTTCTCTCGATAGACCCTAACCTGTATGATCTTGACCAGGAGATGCTCTTGGGCAACATTCCTTTGGTCATATCGAAAAACAAAAATAAAGCCCTGTGTGCTATTCCTAACATGGAGGAAGTAAAAAAGGCCTTGGATTCTCTTCTAGGGGATAAGGCCCCTGGCCCCGACGGATTTCCCATGTTTTTCTTCCACAAGTTCTAGGAAATTGTCAAGCATGATCTGGTCAAAGCGGTGTAGGAATTCTTTGGATCCAGGAATCTTCTTAAAGAACTCAATGCCACCTTCTTAGTGCTTATTCTGAAAGTCTCAGGGGTAGATTCCATGGATCTTTTTAGACCTATCAGTATTTTCAATTTGTTCTATAAGATTATCTCTAAAGTGATCACTATAAGAATTCTTCAATTACTCCCCTTCATTATTGCTCAACAAAAGTCAGATTTTGTTCCTGGTAGAAAAATTCTAGACTCTATCATGGCAGTGCATGAGGTGATTCACTCCTTAGAAGCTAGGAATAGGGAAGGCTTCTTGCTCAAGCTTGACTTATCCAAAGCCTATGACCGTGTGGATTGGTCCCTCCTAATGAAGGTGTTGGGTGCTTATGGATTTAATAGCAAAGTTTGTCTCATCATCCACTAGCTCATTTCTTCACCTTCCTTCTCAGTCTTGGTGAATGGATCTCACTTGACCTTATTTAGTGCCTCGAGAGGCGTGAGACAAGGGGACCCTCTTTCCCCTATTCTCTTCATTATTTTGGTGGAATGCCTGGGTAGACTAATTTCTTCTCACAAAGGTGCAGGGGAGCTCAAAGGCATGAGGCCTTCTTCTGGAGCCTCAATATTTTCTCACCAACAATTCATTGATAACACCATCTTAGGCAGGGAAGCTACGGTGAATGAGGCAAGAGTTGTTAAAAATTTGTTGGATTCCTACACTAGAGCCACAAGCCAATCTATCAACTGGAATAAGAGCTCTTTATTCTTTATCAACACTCCTGAGGTTAGACAAAAAAGAATGGAAAAAATCATGGGGTGTGGGATAGGATCCGTCCCTTCCACCTACTTGGGCCTTCCTCCGGAAGCTAAGCCCCTAGAAGAATTTTGGAAAAAACTCATTGACAGATTTAATAGAAAATTGGCTGGATGGAAGGGTATTATTCTCAGTCAAGAGGATAAGATACAACTGGTCAAGTCAACTCTCCAAAACCTCCCATCCTACGCTCTTATCCTCTTCTCCATCCTTGCTAAGGTGGCAGATGCTTTGGAAAAAATCCAAAGAAGATTTCTTTGGTCTGGGGCGGAAGAGCATAAGCGCATCCCTTTGATTGCTTGGGACAAAATTTTCCTCCCTAAAAGGGAAGGGGGTCTTGGTATCAGAAGAATTAAGCCTTTCAACAAGGCTCTCCAGGCTAAACAAATTTGGTGGATATTCAATGGTACTGGGGAATGGTGTGATTAATTTGAGGAGAAATATCTTCCCAGTAACTCTTTGCACTCCTTCTTTGAGAATGAAGACATCCCAAAATGATCTTGCATATGGAATGGCCTAATTAAGGCCAAAGACCTGGCCAAATCTTAAGTGAGATGGAAAGTTCGTAATGGTCATTGTGTCAGTTTCTGGAATGACATTTGGATTTTCACTAAACTTTTGAAAGATATTGACTCTTTCAACTAGTGGAAGGTGTATGCACCCTAAAATGGTCGCCTAGACTATAGGCCCCCATTCTTCAATTTATCAAATGACAGAATTAATTTATCAATTTCCTGAACCAATGCTTTGCAATATTTTAATTCAAATCAATTTCCTTGATCAAATCATAATTAATTCAATTATTTCATTATTTCCTAAGGTTTGATCATTTCATCAATAATCTTATTTAATTAAAAGAAAACA
>MU224140.1:8663546-8675361 GCA_018584345.1 Thuja plicata
TTCTGAAAGTTTGTAATTCCACATTTGTGGAGATAATAAGAAGCCAATTTTCTGTTCTTGCATATTGTGGTTGTTTCTCTGTTTATGTTATGTGTTTGTGGTATTAAGGGGAGCACCCTTCATCAACATTGCTGTCGTCAACTTCCCGTTGGGCATTCGAACTAACCACTATGCGAAAGCTAATGCCACCCTCTAAGTTACTAAGTTAGCCCACGATCTGGGAATCAAACAACTCTGGTTAGAAGGTGACTCAAATAACTGTTGGCAAGTTGACTTCCTGAGGATGCATGACTCATTTTGTGTTGTCATCATGGAAAAAAAGTCATTTTTAGTTTCTGTCTTGAATGACAAAATGACTAAGTATGGAAAATAGGGCAGACAGAGATATTTAATGATCAACACATCAACACACGTGCGAGAGATCGAGTCAACTTATGTGCATTCAGATATAATTTGTATGACATGTGTACATGCTACATCCAGACACACATAGTATGAAACCATATTACAACAAAGTTACAGGAAGATCAGTAGACCAACAGTCTAGAAGATAGAGCATGGAAGCCGACTATTATTTTGATCAGCATGGATTATTTTGTAATGTAATGGCTAAGCACCTTTGGTTATATGATTGTAATAATGTAATTAGCAATGTAGTAAACACACTTGAGCTGACTTGTTTGGAAGCGTTGTATATTTTGTTTTAGGGCTGACTAGTGTCTTGTATTGGGTCCCGCCTATTCAAATATGATCATATAAGTATGTAATGTAAAGATATGTTACAAGTGTCGATTGTTATGAAAAGAGGAAGATATAGAAGAGTAGTAAGATGAAGTCAGTACATGATATAGCTCTTTAAGAGAGAAAGAGAATTCACGCATACACAGAACTGATCAGAAAATAATGTCATCATAGCAGTGCATTTTGATATAGTGTATATCATCTTTCAGAAGGTTGTAGCCTTTATCCTATTGGGAAGTGAGCCTAGGAAGTGAGCCATATACCTTTAACAGGGTTTTGTAAAAGACTCCTAATCGGGTCAGACCTTTAACCAGGTCATTGTACTCATATTGTAAATACTGCTTCTAATAGGGCAAAGGAACTTTAACAGGTTCATTATACCTAGTACAATATTTATGGGTACTAATTCCCACTGGGGTTTTTCCTCTAATCAAGGATTCCCTATAATCATATCATGTGTTATGAGTTCTTATGTTAAGCTTCATTCTCTGCATGTTTGATTTATGTTTAAGTTGCTGAAAAGTAATTAATTGAAAAACACTGATTCACCCCCCCTCTCAGTGTTTATAAAAATTGGTATAAGAGCTCTAGTCCTTAGCAAATAAGTTTAACCACTTGAGGAGATCACGGACTCAGCATAAGCAAAACATTTGAAAAATAATCTTGAAGCAGCTCTTGAAGATCTTGATAGATCTGAAAAATAAAATGAAGAACTTAGACTGAAAGTTGATGGCTCACAAATGCTTATCAAGAAATTAAGAAAATATTTGAAGGATTGTTCTACAAGTGATTTAGGAAAAATGATCAAAAAGCTCAATGAAGAGAATATGTCTCTGAAAGATAAAATTGAAAATTTAGATGAAGAACTCATAAACAACCAAATTGCTATTGAAGGTAAGATCAAAGAAAGCAAACAACTAGATGATGAACTCTTGAAAGCAAATATGAAAGTTCTGGAATTGGAAAACATAAAGAAGAAGTTGGAATCTGAATTAATAGAAGAAAAAGAAAAGATTGATAAACTCCACACAAGTTCTGAATCACTTCAATCTCAGCTCAATGCACAAAAGAAAAAAGGAGACACTACTGGTCTTGGATACAGTGTAGCAAAAATTGAAATCAATTCACTGCAAGAAAGAAAGAAAGATCATGAAGCACCTTCAGAAGCAAAAAAAGTTGAAAATGTTGAAGAGATTAAAACAGATCTACCTAAAGGGGAAATCAAGCAAGTTAACAAAACTTTTTATGCATGTAACAAACATGGTCATTTGGAAAGAGATTGCAAAGAGGTAAGACCTGTCAAAGGTTATTGTTTCTCATGTAATAAGTTTGGTCACAGGGCTATACATTGCAGAACAAATCAAAGAAGAATGAATCAAAACAATCAGAGAAATCAACCTCAAAGAAATTTACAGAACACTAAATGTCAGATATGTAACTACAATGGTCACACAACAAAGCAATGCAACTTGATGAACAAGAGCATCAGACCTCCTATCATTTTTCAAACATGTGGAAAGGCTAGACACATCTCAAGGTTTTGTAGATCCAAAACTCAAAAGCAAGATGAACCTAAGAAATCACTATTTGAAAAAGAAGGAGAAGTCAAGTTTGTTCAATAAAATGAAGATTCAAGCAAAATTTGGGTTGAAGTAAAGAAGAACAATGATGTTGACAAAGTAGTTGATGCATCCCCAGTGGATGCACCCTCTACTTCTGCTTGAATAGACCTTCTTGGTCTTATGGGGAGCTATTATAGCTTAAGACCCCTGTGTGGTTGGTATACTCACCTTTGAGTATGCGCCTATGATTTCATGGTTATTAGCATATAACATTGATGTATGCATTCACGCACTGTCTAAAATACATCAGAATCAAAGTTTCAAAATCTCTAAGTAATTTGCATACATTTGCAAACATTGAATGCGGTAGATTGTATAAAAGAAAGTAAGTGTTTGTTCTTCTTCACACTTACATTCGAGATCAAATAATTTGGAGAACACTGAAGCACTAAGCAACAAGCACGGAAGCATAACATATTTGGTAGTTAAGCAAACAGATAAGAAGTTGAAATGAAACCCTAGTAGTCGCGCCATTTTGGAATTTCGTGAAACCCTACTTAATCAAGTTCCAAGTAAGTATGGAGACCCCAGTTGTGTTTGATATAGTAGAGAGGAAGATATTTGTATTCAAGAAGCATCCATTCAAATCCATACTAGATGATGTGGAAGGGGATTTATCCAAAACCCTGCTAGGTTTTGTTCACATGGAAGATATTCACGCGTACATTTACTGTAAGAAGGAAACAGTAGGAGATTTCAGTATAGCCACTCATATGGGATCTATGATGAAAACTAACTACACATTCAAGGATGAGTTCGCGTACCTGATTGATAACCCTATTTTCAAATACTCTAATGTGCATGAGTTTGATGAGCAAGAATGGGTGAAGGTTTTGCTAAGCAGAATACATGATGATCTTTACTGGATTGGTGAGGTCCCTGTATGGATCACTACAGACCTAATCCATGAATTAACTGGACTCCCTACAACTAGACCAGTTCTGCCTACTGGTAAGGATGTCAAGAAGCAAGTAGAACAAGTTTTCCTTTTTAGAAGTGACAAGTGCGGAATGATAGCTGACCCTATCAAGGAGGATGACATAAAACTTCTGACGATGATACTTGGGTATAAGTTTTAGCAAGAAAGCAGGTTGAATAGTGTCTCTACAGCAACAGTCCTAGCCACTATCAGAATGGTGAAGGATAACACTCAATACAACCTATGTGAGATCTTGCATGCTCAATTGATTGACAACATTCAAATCATCAAGCATGACAGGAGAAAGACATTCAAGTTTGGATCTTTGATCATCTACTTGTATTTCCATATAGTTGGAAAGGTTGCAAACCTTTATCTAGATAGGAGAAAACCCACAATGTCTCATATTTCACTTAAGGCCACCTTAGAGAGTAGTGCAAGGGATGCCATGGATATGGATATCAAGACATTTAGGCTCAAGATGCAGAAAAGGTTCAGAATATCTGAGAAGATAGTTGACAAATACAAGGATACTATATGTTTCATGGTGGAAACAGATTGTACTTGCATGGAGGCAGTTGAACCTAGAACCAAATGGATTCATCCTCTTGGTTATGAAGTGGAAGAACATGTGTTAGAAGGATATGCACAAGTTCTACTATCTACGCCCAAAGATCCTAATGAGCCTAGGTGGGGCACTTACAAAGAGAAGACTAATGAAGTTGAGACTATCTTACACAGTGCTGATAACAAGAGGAAAGCATCCAGAATTACATCCAACACTCTAAGAGTACATGGATTCACTCAAGAAGATCTTGACAAAGATAGAGAAGATAAAATAACTAAAGAACTTGAGAAGACTGAAGAGATCCAGAAGAATAAGAAAGTAGAGAGCACCTCTGCGCCCTCTACCACTGTTGACTTAGACTCCTCTCCACCTTCTGTACCAAGTAAGAAGCCTAGAGGAAGAAAACATGCACCTACTAATCATCCATCATCAAGGAACACTCGGAGCAAAGAAAATAACACTCAAGCTCCTCCTGAGGTAGGATTTAGACCTAGTGTAAATGTTTTGAAAAACAAGATTGTGAATGAAGGGATATTAGACACACTTTCTAGAGTCTATGAAAAGTATCAAGAAATTGATAAGACTAAGATACACTCTATGATCATATCTCATATGATCAAGTTTAAGAAGACAGTTCTTGAAATCAAGATAGTGATACCGGATCAGTTATGGAACATATTGGAGATTATGAAAAGACATGCAATTGAGGAAGACATGAGGATAAGAGAAGATACATTGGATAATCTTCTCCCTGTATGCTCGCATGATGAGAAGGCCATTCTATTAGATTTGGTGAAGCCTCATCTCCAAACTAAGACAAGGACCCTACAGATTATGAACAAAGAGTATGAGCATATAGGTAAGGAGACTGAAAAGGCATTTGCACAAGTGTTTATGGACAGAAACATGTATCCATCAATGGCACCTATAGAAAAGGTAACTCCAACTCCTCCCAAACAAGATATTTAACTAGTGATTCAGATTGCATCTACAACGGGTCCATAGATCTTAGTGCCCACAGTGACAATAAATTCTGATACAGAAAAAGACTCAGAAGATACCATAGTGGTTGATAACATCAAGATATTGATGACATCATCTAACAAGGACATGGACACAGTTGATAAGGAATTTTTAAACACTGAAGAAATGTGCACTGATGATACATCTGCACAACATGATGAAGTTCCCATCAATGATCCAATTGACATAAATGAAGAAAAAGACACTCAAGGTGATAAGACACCAATAAAAGAGATACCAGTAAAAGTTGAATGTATGGATACCAGTCAGAACACTATATTCTCACCATCCACTCAACCATCCACCTCATTGTTGTCAAGGTTAACTCTTGATTCAACAAGTCTGGATGCATGGGGAGAAGAAGACCTAATTAAGATCAGCGTTCTTGCTATGGAAAAAGCAAAGGAGAAACAAGTAATGAGGAACCCTCACTTTTTGGAAATAGTAAACATACTGAATGACTTAGTGCCTACTGACAAGAAAGTAGCCAAAGTCCAATTAGTTGAAGATATGGATAACATTTTGACAAAATTCAAATCAGACTTCACAAGTTTAGTAGACTCTGCTACTCAAATTGCAGAAGATGAATACAAGAAGGAGAGACTAAATGAATTGGTAAATAAATTTACCTTGGACTTAAAATCCTTAAAGATTGGGAAATCCATATTGAAAGATTTAGTAGCTAAAGGCAAGAAAGTCATAGAAAACTGCATGGATAGAATGAAGTTCACCTCTGAGCACATTAAAAAGGTAGAAGAGGCATAGATCATGGTGGATAGCATCAGAAAATTTTTCAAGACTTCCATGCAAGACATGAACATATGCAATAATGTCTACCAAGGGCAACTAGACAAAATTGAGAAAGCTAAGTTGGAAATCAACAAGATAAGAGTAAGGAAAACCCAGTTAAGAAATGCACTCGTGCCATCCTTAGTAGTCCTGAATGAGAACATTAAACAGATTGATGATACCATGGTGACATATGATCAAGGTCCTTGCATGGATATGATTAAAATGGAGAAATTGACATATGCCCTATGCGCGCACCTACAAACTGTTGATGCAATGAAAGCATTTTGGCAGAAAGAGATTCAATCTCTTCAGATTTTATACCCTGAAGTTTACATGGAGTAAGTATGTAGAAGAATTACTAAGTTTTTGTACACCTTTGTCATTAATGTCAAAGGGGGAGTAATATAGAATGTGTATATGCAAAGAAGTATATGTATATATCAATAAGATGTTATGATATACAATCATTTTTTGTGTTAAGTCATTTTGAGTAACTTGGCCACATTCCTTTGTTGCCATAAATGACAAAGGGGGAGATTGTTGGTAAGTTGACTTCCTAAGGATGCATGACTCATTTTGTGTTGTCATCATGGCAACAAAGTCATGTTTAGTTTCTTTCTTGAATGACAAAATGACTAAGTATGGAAAACAGGGCAGACAGAGATATTCAACGATCAACACATCAGCATACGTGTGAGAGATTGAGTCAGCTTATGCACATTCAGATATAAGTTGTATGAAACATGTAAATGATACATCCAGACATGCATAGTATAGAACCACATTATGACAAAGTTACAGGCAGATCAGTAGACCAATAGTCCAGAAGACAGAGCATGGAAGCCGACTAGTATTTTGATCAGCATGAATTATTTTGTAATGTAATGGCTAAGCACCTTTGGTTATATGATTGTAATAATGTAATTAGCAATTTAGTAAACACGCTTGAGCCGACTTGTTTGAAAGCATCGTATATTTTGTTTTAGGGCCAACTAGTGTCTTGTATTGGGTCACACCTATTCAGATATGATCATATAAGTATGTAATGTAAAGATATGTTACAAGGTCAATTGTTATGAAAAGAGGAAGATATAGAAGAGTAGTAAGATGAATTCAGTACATGATATAGCTCTTTAAGAGAGAAAGAGCATTCACGCATACATGGAACTGATCAGACAACAGTGTCATCACAACAGTTCATTTTGATATAGTGTATATCATCTTTCAGAAGGTTGTAGCCTTCATCGTATTGGGTAGTGAGCCTAGGCAGTGAGACATATACCTTTAAAAGGGTTTTGTAAAGGACTCCTAACAGGGTCAGACCTTTAACCAGGTCATTGTACTCATATTGTAAAGACTGCTTCTAACAGGGCAAAGGAACTTTAACAGGTTCATTATACCTAGTACAATATTTTTGGGTACTAATTCCCACCGGGGTTTTCCTTTGATCAAGGTTTCCCCGTAATCATATCATGTGTTATGAGTTATTATGTTAAGCTTCATTCTATGCATGTTTGATTTATGTTTAAGTTGCTGAAAAGTAATTAATTGACAAACACCGATTCACCCCCCCTCTCAGTGTTTCTAACAATAACATCATCAATTGCCTCAACAATATCCACCCACCTTCGTAGATGATAGAAAACATGATAGAGGAGACAAGAGGACTTTAAATTCCTTTGACAGGGTGCACATAACTCACGTGTTCAGAGAAGGCAACCAAGTTACTGATTGCTTTTCCAACAGGGCAGTGCGAAGTGACAAGCAGATACTCTAGCTTTGCGACAGAGATATGCCACATGAAGCCTTGGATTTAGTCGATTATGTCTGAATCCTTGGGAAGGAGAAAAAAATTAAAAGTAATCATGAACACGAAAGCTAAGTTGGGAAATGGCATCACCATAAAAGGAAAGTACATGATAGGATATATGGGAAATAACTACTATCAAACCCCGCACACTTTTTGGGTGTTCGGAAGTAAAGAGGTAACTTATGACATAAGGCATAACATAAGGCATTTCTTGGAACTATTCTGAGATTTTAGCTTTTTGTAGAAGCTTTCCCCTGTTAACGATTCTCATTCTTTCTGCTATGGGTGGAGAAAGGCACAGGAGGGAGCCTGCAAAGGATGGTAAAAAATGGAAAGGGTGGACAAAGGTTTGGAAGTACCTCAAAAATGGGGGCATTTCCACCTTTATAGAAAGAATCCATGGTGGGAATCCATTTGTTAATAAATTTTTTGTCAAAAATTGGGACAAAGGTAGCATTAAAATTGAGGGCAGAAAGTTCACTGTGACAGAAGAAGTTATCTCTGCGGTGACAAGGATTCCCATAGTTGGGAAGAAATTCTACAGAGGCCAAAATATTTTGGATGCTACCATTAATGACTTTGTGAGAGATGAGGAGGAAAAGAATGACCTCACCAAAGTTGGCACCCATTACTTGCCTGATGGGCTGAAAATTTTGTGGCGGTTTGTGCTCCGTGCCATCATCTACTACATAACCCTGGACTCCAGGTTTGATAGAATCTGCACCCACCACTTTGTGCTTTTGAATCATTTTCGCCACGGCATGCTGGTATCTATCCCCTTTTACCTTTATGCTTTCATAAATGATAATATCAATGGTTATAGAGAAAAATCCATAGCTAACGCCACACTGCATGAAGGGCTCTTATTGCTCATCTACGATTACTTTAAAGCCCAGATTATGGGTAAAGAGGTGAACCAGAAAGAGGAAATGGAGGCTTCGGGCTTGGAATATGTCCTCTCGGACATAGAGGATAGCACGGGCTTGCATTCTAAGGATGATGAAGATTATAAAAGTAAAAAGACCATCCAGGGCTCCTCTTCAAAGAAGAAAAAGGGCACTCTGGTGAAAGTTAAAAAGGAGATCATGGTAACCCCTAAAAATAAGAGCACTACGATTATTTCCTCTGAAGAGGAATATAATGAGGAAGACATGGATTCTGATAGTGAGAATTATTTGACTGGCGGGAAAAGCAAAAAGAGAAAGCTCCCTAATTTTGGGAAACCCCCAAAAATAGAGGATAAGGATAGGGAAGCGAGTGTTGATAGGTCATAGCCATAGGACAAGCTTCAAAGCACTTCCCCTATTCTGGACAACAACCCTCCTATGTAGAATCAAACCAATGCTGGGATGGAACATGAAAAGGAGTTTATCTGTTACATGGTGGAAAAGGGGAAGATCATTGGGTGGAGAGATTTCAACACAAAGACAGCTAAAATGAGGATAACTAGAGAGATCATAAACCCCAAGTTTTTGGTAGGAGATGGTGGCTGTATTAAGTTAGATGAGCTTATTAACCCCTCTCTGGTTGTGCTCAACAACAACACTAGGGAATTTGATATTGATCTGCTAAGCAACTCCAGAAACAACATGCTCGACAACTATAGGACAATCAAGTGGCTCTATCACGAGGTGGAAGACCTCAAAACAAGGTAAAATGGTACTAACATGGGGAACATGAACAATGAAATGGAGGACATGAGTAACCTGTGCACCCGCATCCAAAAACTAGAGGAAAGCATGACTAGGGTTGAAATAACCCTCAAGAAAATAGAAAATAAAAGCTACAACACTCTTAAAATGACCAGAGAGAAAACCAATGCTCAGATTGAAAAGATAGAGGAGAAACTAGTTGGGAAGGACACGACTAGCAAGGAAACTGAGGTTATGCAGAACATTGATCAGGGGCCTGACAAGCATACCCGTGCCAAGACCAAGAATACCAAAGACAAGGACCTAGGGATGGTGATCCAAGAAATTAAAGATTCAGCTGCTAGCATGGAGTTGAAGGAGGCCGAGGCGGCCAAAATCATGGTGGACTTATCTCGAGTTTCCCTGGCTTTTCTTGCTGTATCTGTTTATTTCTGCTTTTTAGAAGTTTAACCTTTCTTTTTGCTCTGGCCTTTCTTGGCCTGTCCTACCTTTTGAACTCGCTCTATTTTGAAGCTTTAACTGTGATATTTTAAACCTCTTTTTTGGGTTTTAGGAACCCTGTAAAACCTATTTTCCTTAATAAAAAAAAATGATTTGATTTTATATGGTGATAACCCTAAATTGAAATCGTTTATATTTCTCTAAATGCATTCACAAATGTGAATTAGTTGTTGTGTAATATGAAGTGGAAGAGAGTAGAATTTTTTTATAAATGAATTTGTGTAGTGTTGCTATTAACTTGTGGAAAAGGTTTTTTTGTTTGTCAATTTTGGAAAGTTATTTTTTGTATGTTATGGTTATGATTATGCAAATTGACATTTTGTTATTAAAGGTATTTAGTGATAGTGTGAGTAATACGAAGAAATGTAAAATACATGTGAAGAAGTGTTAATTTATCATTGTTTTTTAGATAAATTAATATATAGTACAAATATATAAATGTTTTATTGAGATGTCTATTTTTCAAAAAAAATTTAATTTATTATTAATTTTTTGATAAATTAATATATAGTGGAAATATAGAAATGTTTTATTGAGATGTCTATTTTTCAAACAATTATATATATTTTTAAATGGAAGGGGCAAAGGAAACATATTTTTATATGTTAGTTGCATCCAATAGAAGAAATGAGACATTACTTGAGCTATCATATTAACTAGGCAAGTGCACAAGATGGGGGTACCAAAAAGGGGTATAAGACGCCACGTTTTTTATGAAATCAATAAACTCTAAACTTCAATGAGAAATTGAAGATAGTTAGACTCAAAATTTCAAAATGTGATCCAAGAACAAGAGTTGTTCTACTTTGAATCTAGTTTCTAAACTACTAATTTATTTTAGAAATGGTGGAGATTAAGGCCCTCAAAAAGGGGGAGCACAAAAAGTGGTCCTATATTTTGTGAAAAACTCATAACATAATGTCTAGTGTGCTCCCCAAAAAATGTTAACTTTTTTTTTAATTGCTCCAGTGAGAAGTTAACTAACACCACCTAGTTTATCCCATATTTTTCTTCTAATTTTTTAATTAATGTATGAGTTTTTGCGAATTTTTGAAGTGGACACATCCTGAAAAATGTGAAATTTGTTTGTGCTCCCCCTAGAAATCATTAAAAACTAAAAAAAAATAAAAAATTTTCTTTTATAAAGTGTGTAAAAGGGAGTCTAGTTTCTAAAAAACTAACTTTTTGCAAAATTGGACGAATAAGCCAAAATCTAAGCCCAAAATACTACACGTTAGTTTTTGACAAAAATCAGACATAAATACAAAAGAAATTAGAGATGAAAATCTTAACATAATCAAAATTCAAAATAAATTATATGGGGGTATATGCATGAAGATGGGGGACCAAAAAGGTGCCAAACTTTTTTTTGCTCCCCCAAAAGCCATAGGGCGCACGCCCTATGGCTTTGATTGCCCGAGCCTAAGGCTTAGGAAATCAAAGCCAATAGGGCATGCACCCTATAGGGCATGTGCCATATATGGCGTGTGCCCTATGTAACATTATGAAAAATGCTTAAAGGAGGGAGGAAGAAAGCCCAACAGGCCCTGCCAGACCAATTTCAACACTAGGCCAATACATAAAATGTAACATTTAAGTATAAGTTTTCTTATACTTAAGTTACATTTTATGTATATACTTCCAAGATGTTTGAGAGTGGTTTCAGCTTCATAGGAGTTAAGATAAATATTCTGAATTTTGAGGATTTTTAAGAAATTTCATACTTAGCCAAATTTCAGGAATCAACACATTGTCTTGAACATGATTCTCAGTGGACTAGTGATTATACTCTTAAGCCCTTGACTTGATTAAAGACACTCTTTAGGGTTATTAGTGGTTGTAATGTATCATATTGGGTCCTAAGTGGTCCTAGGTCCCCTTAGGACCCATTATGACCCCTTAGGACACATTAGGGCCTCTTAAAACCCCTTAGAACACAATAATCATCGTAGGACACACTAATGGGCTCTAATGTGTACTAGTGTCTCATAAGGGGTTTTAATGGGTTCTAAGTGGTCCTAGGAACCCCTAGGACCCATTAAGACCCCTTAAGACCCATTAGGACACATTAGGACTCATTAGGACCCCTTAGAACACATTAATAGTCATAGGACCTATTGGGGAGAGAGAGAGAGAGAGAGAGAGAGAGAGGTCCTAGGTCCCCTTAAGACCCATTATGACCCCTTA
>MU224140.1:8681438-8704997 GCA_018584345.1 Thuja plicata
CACAATAATGTGTCCTATGACCCCTTAAGACCCCTTAATGTGTACTAGGACCCCTAATATGTATTCTTAGGGTTCCAGAGAGAGAGAGATGATTGGTTGGAGATAGTTACTAAAGATAAGAAACAAACATAGTTTAATAATAAAACCCGTCACTATAACACTTATACTAAAATTGTTTCTAAAAAATACTAATATGATAAAATCTAACCCTTGTGATTAGTAATGTGATATCTTGTAATGTTTTGTATTTATTTTCAAGTGAGGGTTTGTGAAACTTTAGAATGCTTAGGGCCTTGTGAGTATCTTGGTTATATCTCCTAGCACGTGGGGTGGAACTTCACTAATTTAACATGGTTGGGTGGAAAAAATCTTTCGAGGTCCTGTTCATGGTTCGTGACTTGGATGTGTTCAATTCTATACATTAATGAAGACCTTTCTATTATCATTATTACTGAAAGAAAGATGTAAAGATATGTTGTAATGCCTTCAGGCCATTTTTGTACTTACTATTGTAATGATATTCATTATCATAAAAATTTAATTATAAAGCAAAGCAATGTAATTGGGAGGGATAGTTCTAGGGTTTATGTTAAGCGATATTATTTGAAAGATCAAAGCTGAAATGTAAAGTGTAAATATTGAATTACTCTCTCTATCTCTCCTATGTTGAAATTTAAAAGGAAATGTTTATTATGCTAGGGAAAAAATCAAGTACTTTCAAAAGATCCATCTCATAGGTCTAGGGAACCCTCCGGTGCACTCAAGCCACCCGAACGAGTCCTAGCCTTCTATTATGGATTCTATCATAAGACAAGTACTAAAATCACATGAGTAACATCTTATAATGCCAAAAAAACTATGTATAATATTTGTAAGGTACAAAACATAACTTTCCACATGCATTAACACAATGTTCCATAACTTGTTCATAAATCTAGGGAACCCTCATGTGCCTAAAATTTGGCTGTCTAATTTTTTTTTAAAATCCCCAAAATCTAAAATCTGCATCTTAACTCCTATGAAGCTAAAACCTATCTCAAACATCCTGAAAGGTATTTATACAAATATAACTTAAAGTATAAGTCTGATAAATGTATCAGACTTATACTTAAATGTTATATTTGTATAAATCCTAGATTCATCTCTCTCTCTCTCTCTCTCTCTCTCTCTCATTTTGCTATTTTGTATCTAATATAGGGTGTACACCCTATAGTGAGTATAGGGCATGCACCCTATAGGGTGTATGCCCTTTTAATGACATTGAAGTTTACCAATCCTAAGGCTTGGATTTGCCTTGGAGTTCCAACCCGAAGGCTTGGAGGATTCAAATAGGTCTGAGATGTGTTTTCCAGCAAACCTACAAAAAAATAACATTTTTTCTTGTGTGCTCCCCGTCAGGTTTGCGTGTGGTTCAATAATGATAAAATCATATGACATGATATTGTAGATCTCTCTGATAGCTATCTAACCATGTAATTTATTTTGAATTATCATTATGTTAAGCATTTCATCTCTAATTTATTTTCTAAGTATGTCCGATTTTTGTCAAAAACCAATGTGTATTCATTTGGGCTTAGATTTTGGCCTGGTTATCAAATTTTGAAAAAAAATACATTTTCAGAAACTAGACTCCATTCTACACACTTTTAAAAAAAGAAGTTTTGATTTTCAATTAGTTTTCGATGATTTCTAGGTGGAGCACACAAAAATTTCACGTCTTCAGGATGTGTCCACTTTAGAAAATGGAAAAAAATCACACTTCCATAAAAAAATTAGTAGAAAAATATGGAATATACTAGGTGGTGTTAGCTAATTTCTCATTGGAGCGATTAATTTTTTTAAAAAAAAGTTAACATTTTAGGGGGAGCACACCAGACGCTATGTTATGTTTTTTCACAAAAACTAGGACCACTTTTTGTGCTCCCCCTTTTTGAGGGCCTTAATCTCCACCATTTCTAAAATAAATTAGTAGTTTAGAAACTAGATTCAGAGTAGAAAAACTCTTTTTTTTGTCACATTTTAAAATTTTGAGTGTAACTATCCTCAATTTCTCGTTGAAGTTCAGAGTTAGCTGATTTCAGAAAAAAGTGGCATCTTATACCCCTTTTTTGGTCCCCCATCTTTGTGCACTTACCCATGGTTAGATAGCTAGAAAAAAGATCTACAATATCATGTCATCAAATTTTATCATTATTGAACCACGAGTAAACCTGATAGGGAGCACACAAAAAAAGATGTGAATTTTTTGTAAGTTTGTTGGAAAATACATCTCAGGTCTGTTTGAATCCTCCAAGCCTTTGGGTTGGATATCCAAGGAAAATGAAAGCCTTAGGCTTGGTGGATTCTAATGCATTTAAAAGTGCATATGCCTAATAGTGCGTACATGCTATTATGCGTACACGCTATTCAAATTTATGGTTTACATAGTGCGTACGCGCTATGTAACAATAAGAAAAGGAGAGAGAGAGAGAGAGAGAGAGAGAGAGAGAGAGAGAGAGAGAGAGAGAGAGAGAGAGAGAGAGAGAGAGTGTGTAATANAGAGAGAGAGAGAGAGAGAGAGAGAGAGAGAGAGAGAGAGAGAGAGAGAGAGAGTTTGTAATAAGTGATGGCAAATGGTTTGTATTACAAAATTGTAAGAGTTTGTTATACCTTTGATAATGATATTATTGTATTAAGTTAGGCTGAAATGCATTGCACAACCCTTACATAATTCATAATCCTTGGGAATTCATAGAATATAGAAGATTGATTTCCATCTAGTTCATGCCTAGTGCACCTGTTGTTGGCTAATGCATCATAGGTGGTCTTAGGACCCCTTAGGCCCTATTACAACCCATCAGGACCCATGAGGACTCCTTACCACACATTAGTATATTAAATTGATGTAGCTTCAATCTCATGTTCATCAAGAATATACCTTGGACCATGGAGTAATATATCATGCAATTCCTTAATAGTTTCATCCTTAATAGAATTTGTAACTAGGTTCTCCATAGCCAATTTTCTTCTTGATCGTTGTAATACCTTCTCTTCAACTGAACATTTTTTAATCAACATGGGTTCTAATGTGTTTTAATGGGTCCTAATGCATCATAAGGGTTTGTAATAGGTCTTAAGAGGCCATAGGACTAGTTAGGACCCATTATGACCCCTTATGATATATTAGGACCACTCAAAACTCATTAGTGTGTCTTACAATGGTTAATGTGTTCTAAGGGGTCCTAATGGGTTGTAATTTGTCATAAGGGGTCATAGGTGGTCCTAAGACCCCTTAGGACCCATCACAACCAATTAGGACACATCAGGATACCTTAGGACCCATTAAGACCCCTTACCACACATTAGTATATTGAATAGATGTAGCTACAATCCCATGTTCGTCAAGAATATTCCTTGCAACATGGAGTAATATAGATCATGAAATTTCTTAATAGGTCCTAAGGTGTCCTCAGATTGCCTACGACCCATTATGATCCCTTGTGATACATTAGGACCACTTAGAACCCATTAGTGTGTCCTATGATGGTTAATGTGTCCTAAATGGTCCTAATGGGTTATAATGTGGTGTGATGGGTCCTTATGTGTCATAAGGGGTCATAATGGGTCGTTGGTGGTCCTATGACCCCTTAGGAACCATTAAAAACCATTAGGACACCTTATGACCCATTAGGACCCCTTACCACACATTAGTATATTGAATAGATATAGTTGCAATTCCATGTTCATCAAGAATATTCCTTGCACCATGGAGTAATATAGATCATGAAATTTATTAGTGGGTCCTAAGGTGTCCTAGGATTTCTTACAACCCATTATGACCCCTTGTGATACATTAGGACCACTTAGAACTAATTAGTGTGTCCTGCGATGGTTAATGTGTTCTAAGGGTTCCTAATGGGTTATAATGTGTCCTGATGGGTCCTTATGTGTCATAAGATGTCATAATAGGTTGTAGATGGTCCTAGGACCCCTTAGGACACCTTAGGACACATTAGGACCCATTAGGACACCTTAGGACCCTTATCTCATGATTTTTAGTAATTCTCATATTGAGGACCCTTAGGAGCCTTTAACTAAGAATACCTTTTAAGGGTCATAAAGGGTCCTAAAGGGTCCTAAGGGGTCATAAGGGGTCCTAGGTCACATTAATTCCCTTAAGACCCCTTACGACCCTTTAGGACCCCTAAGAATACATCTTAGGGGTCCTAAGGGGTAGCAAGGGGTTATAAGGTTTCCTAGGACCCCTTAATACCCCTTACGACTCCTTAGGACCCCTAAGAATACATCTTAGCAGTCCTAAGGAGTCATAAAGTGTCATATTACCTCTTAAGACCCCTTACAACCCCTTAGGACTCTTAAGATGGTTGTAAGGGGTCATAAGGTGTCCTAGGACCCATTAATGTGTCCTATGACCCCTTAAGACCCCTTATGACCCCTAAGAATTCATCTTAGGGGTCCTAATGGATCATAAGGTGTCATAGGACCCCTTAAGATGCCTTACAACCCCTTAGGACCAGTAAGATGGTTGCAAGGGGTCACAAGGTTTCATAAGACACATTATTGTCTTCTACGACCGCTTAAGACCCCTTAAAAAACATTAGGACCTCTAAGAATACATCTTCAGGGTTTTAAGGGGTCATAAGGTCCTCTAGGAACCCTTAAGACCCATTATGACGCTTCATGACCCTTAAGAATTCATCTTTGGGGTCCTAATGGGTCATAAGGTGTCTTAGGACCCATTAATGTGTCCTATGACCCCTTACGACAATTTAGGACCCCTAAGAATACATCCTAGTTGTCCTAAGGGGTTGTAAGGAGTCATAAGACATCGTAGGACCCCTTATGACCCATTGAGACCTGTAAGATGGTTATAAGGGGTCATATTGTATCATACGACACATTTATGTGTCATACCACCCCTTAAGAGACCTTACAACGCATTACAAACCCTAAGAATACATCATCTACGTCATAAGGGGTCGTAAGGGATCATAAGGTGTCATAGGATCCTTTAAGACCTCTTACAACCCATTAGGACCCATAAGATAACCCCCCCTCTCTCTCTCTCACGATGCCACCCTCTCTCTCTGACCTATGTCTCTGACCTTCTCACCTCTCTCTCTCTCTATCACTCTGTCTCCCCCTTTTCATGATGCCACCCTCTTTGTCTACCCTTCTCTCTATAGTGTCTCCCCCTTTTCATGATGACACTTACTCTCTTTGTCTACCCTTCTTATGTTTCCACCCTCTATCTCTCCACTTCTCTCTCTATCTCTTCCTTTATTACACTTTCTCTCTCCATGCTTGTCACCCCCTCTTTCCCTTTATCATTTTGTGTTTCTAACATAGGGCGCATGCACTATAGCGTGTACACGCTATGCAAGAATACAAAAAATGGTAACAAAGCTAAGAAACTCATGAAAGAGGCCTACATTTTTTTGTATGTTGTCTAATTTCTGCATTCTGTTCGACAAATATTTTCTTTTCATGGTGTTGAAGGTCACAAAGAAGCATATTCTATCAATTTGCACCACCTTTTTATTTAAAAATCAGCATCGAAGTGCGAAAGTCAATCATTCTTCACCAAAATTGATCGATTAAGGTAAATTTTTTACATGTGAAATGTGAATAAAGAGTCTTTTTGTTTATAATTGATATGATATGGACTTATTGAAGGCATAATTTGACATATTGTAATAGATTTATATTATAATTTTTTTATATATTTATTTAATAATTTGACTTATTATAATAGATTGATATTATAACTTCACTTATTGTAATAGATTGATATTATAATTTGAAAATTGTAATGAATTCATATCTAGAAATCATCATCATGCTGAGGAAACGAGCAAAGACTCTAACATCAGAAGAGCATGAAAGAGACAAAGAGAAGAAAATGGAAATAATGAGACAATTTTGTGAACACAAAAAATTGCATACCATAGAAGAAGATTTTCCTCTGGATGAGGAACATGAAATTTCAATAGAAAGTAAGAGAGAATTGGAATTGGAAACAAAAGGCAAGGAATGAGAACCTTGTGACTGCAATTTTATAACTAAATTTATGAAAGTAAAATAAATTAATCAATTTATTAGTTGTGTGAAAATTATTTGGGACTGCATATATATGGTGCCTTTCACTTTTAGCTTCCCTTTATTAAAACTATAATGTAGATATTTCATACTTATTTTACTTTTTGTAATATTATTTTGTGCACCTTAATTCTAAAAGATTGACTTATACTTTATCTATGTTATGATGAAACAAGCAATGAATTCTACCAACAATTCGTACGAGAAACCAATTATTGCAAGGAATGAAGCTTCTGCCAAAAACATTCCTATAGAAACATTGCATCCTTATAGGAGCAAATAGACAATAAAGGCTAGAGTTGCTACAAAAAGCCAACTTCGTCATTTTAGCAATGCAAAGGAGATGAAATTTTTTTTTAAGTTTTGACCTAGTTGATTTTGATGGTAGTGAAATAAGAGTAACATGATTTAATGCTATTGCAGATAAATTTTATGATTGCATAGAGATTAGTGTTAAGTTTTGAACCAAAATAGTATAAACAACAAAAATCAGATAAACTAAAAACAAAAAGGACACCAAAGATACCCTGGGAAAACCCTCCTACTTGAAGGAAAAACCCAACCACACCAAAAAATAATCCTTTATTAATTAATAATAATGAGTCTCAGTACACAACTCACAATTATTGAGCATTCACGCACAAGCAGATTACACTGTGCTCTCTTCACAATATTAGTCTATACGCAAATTCAAGAACAATACTCCTCAAGAATGCTGCATACTGTCAATTTTAATGAAAAGCTTTGATGCTACAAACTTCATACAATCGTCTAGGAAAATCTTAGAGCAGATTATAGAATAATCATGACTCTTCTTTTAAGCAAAACATAAACACGATTATAAGAAAATATCCAAGCATTCCAACGTGCATACCATAAGGGCTATATAATAGAAGTCGATTCCTTTTCCATCATGAAGTGACACCAATAATCACAAAAGTGTTTACATATTCTACTGAAATTACAATGTCATTAATCAATGTCATCAATGACGGGATCCAAACACAACAATAATCAATACACAATGAAAGTGAACCGTTGAGTGAAATATAACTGCCACCGATAGTAGAAAAGAATCGACCATTCCAACTTTTCAATCACATGGTACAAGAAAGACCTCTGGTAATAATGAAGAAGTCGTTTCATAAGCATATAGAGATGACAACTATCATAGATGAATGCCAACAACCATGTACGCATATGGCTCCCAAAAATGCGACTGTTTGATCATTATGAAATTCTCCATTTAATAACAAAATTGATTGAATTACGTCTTCCAGCTAGTGAACATATGAATCAACCATCACAGGTAGAGACGATTTCTCCTGCAACTGTAAAACTTTAACACTCCCTCTTAGAAAAGGAGAAATCATTTGCACATATCATGTCTTGGAGTCTCTCATCATGAAATACACAATAGCTACACCCATATGTGTCAACAACAAAACTTTACCATAGAATAATGCATTAACAAGGGCTTGTACCTCAAAATTCTCTCGCAGAGAAGCATTCATTATAGCACATAAAATATTATTTGAAAACTGAGATTCCCTCTCAACAGGGGCAACATTCTCATAGCTTTGATTATGACAATATCAGGAAATTGGCTCCAATGTTTGACCAAACAATGAGCTTTAGCAGTCACACTACTAAAAGAGCTTGTTGATCCTCTTCGAACTCTCCCTTTACCACACAAGCTCCCTATGAATCTCATTTCTTCTTCTTCAAAGAAACTAATCACAATGACAAACTATATAGATTCTTTCTCTTGAATGAAGTATTGTGCCATCAACTCAGTCCCATGGCTGTAAACAGTGCCCTCATGACTTTCTTACAAGATGCATAAAGCTCTTACTTCCTTGAATTCCTTATGTAACCTCTCATCATCCTTTTGTTCCTCGATCCATCTTGGAAGTATTTTAGAGAGATTAATAAAAGTTCATATAATCAAACTATCTTGAAGAGAAACATACAAACCAATGCTAAAAGCATACATGATTCACTATTTCCAATATTATAGCAGGACTTAACTACATAAAATTTATGATCAATATTCAAAGGTACAATCATAAAATACTTATCTCTTTATTGATGATTAATTTAGCAATGCTCTTTCAGATTTCAGTCTTCATATATGCTCAGAATAAGAACAGCAAATGACTTGTATTTCCACATCAACACCCGCTCAGGGAAATTAGGATGGTTCCAGTGATGTGACTATAGAATCCCCTTGAATAGTCCTCCACATTCTAACAACGACATAATCAGCAGGAATTTCTAGGACAAGATTCCAGGAATTATATCTTATTCTTCAATAAGGCAGCTAGATCTCACTTTACACTACAAGGAACAACCTCAAACCCAATCAATTCAAACCTAGATTTCTTCTTATAATTATCCCTTCCAGGTAAGAATCTTCTTCTAAGATTCTCCTCTCTAGACTCTTTTGCTACACGTACTCATATGAATCCCTCATATCTTTCAAAGATCCCATTACACATCATGATCTCTTAAATATTTGTGGCTTAAATCATCAACATGCGATTAGCAAGAATTCCTAGCAATCAGCTATTTTGAATGTATGACTCAAGAAATTTCAACAGCACTCATCAAAACTTATGCACATTATACTTCGAATGAATTCTCAGCTAATCATCTATCCTCAATCTCAGCGGCAACACAAACCCAACAACACATGCCAAACAATATTGACATTCATTAGACATCACAATTCTTGTAGGATCCAATCATCCTATTCTGGTTCTGGATCTTTACATAAACTTGGCTCTGTTACCATGTTAAGTTGTGAACTAAAATAGTATAAACAACAAAGATTGGATAAACCAAAAACACAAAGACACCAGAGATACCTTTGGGAAAACCCTCATACTCAAGGGACAAACCCAACCACACCAAACAACACTCCTTTATTAAATAATAATAAGTCTCAGTACAAAGCTCACAGTTATTGAGCATTCACGCACAAGCAGATTACACTATGTTCTCTTTACAATATTAGTCTATCTGCAACTTCAAGAACAATAGTCCTCAAGAATACTACATATTATCAATTTTAATGAAAAGCACTGATGCTACACACTTCATACAATCATCCAGGAAATTCTCAGAGTAGACTACATAATAATCACGACTCTTCTTTTCAGCAAAACATAAACACGATTATAAGAAAATATCCAAGCACTCCAATGTGAATACCGTAAGGGATATATAATTGAAGTCGATTCCTCTTCCATTATGAACCACCGACAACAATAAAAAAAGCTGTTATATATTCTACTGAAATTACAATGTGATTAATCATCGTCATCAATGGCGGGATCCAAACACAACAATAATCAATACAAAATGAAGGTGAACTGTCGAGTGAAATATAACTGCCATCGATAGTAGAAAAGAATCGACCATTCCAACTTTGCAATCACGTGGCACAAGAAAGACCTCCGATCATAATGAAGAAGTTGTTTCATAAGCATATAGAGAAGACAACTATCATAGATGAATGCCAACATCCATGTACGCATATGGCTCCCAAAAATATTACTCTTCGATCATTTTGAAAGTCTCCATTTAATAACTGAGCTGATTGAATTACATCCTCTAGCTAGCGAACATATGAACCAACCATCGTAGGTAGAGATGATTTCTCCTACAGCTATAAAACATTAACTATTGGGAGGGTGTTTACAGTTTCAAAAGGGAGCCTAAAACATGCACAAAAGATTTTTAATCATTTAAAGAATGATTGGGAAATCTTAGTATAAAGTAATTCTATCGTTGGATTGTCTTTAGAGGAACACAATTATATATCTATTTTTTTTTTCTAATTTTATATTAATACGCGAGGTTGATGGCACGAGAAACAATTAAATAGTTGATATTATAATTGGTATTGTATTATCAATTGATCTATCAAATGTAATATTGAAAAAGAGTGCAACACATACTCAAAAAAGAACACTTCAGTTGAAAGACATGTCAAGTTTCAAAGTGGAGATGACAATATAGGGTGATTTTTACAATAAAGAAGGCAAACAACTCCAAGACTTATGTGATTTAGGAACTTTTCCTATTCTTGCTATAAAGGCTGGAAGAATTAGTGATTTTGGAGGAAAATCTATAAGAACAATAAGCACAACCCAACTTCTTATAAATCTAAGTTTGATACAGAAGGGAAGAATCTTACTTCCCATTCTATTACAAAGGAAATCTCATCTCCTAAAATGTTGAAAATGGTGACACAAATTAAGGATGAGGAACTTGGTACATCTAATACACCTTCTTGAATTGTGATAAAAGCTACCTTATCTTTTATTTAAAGGTGGATAATTTTTATTACACAACTTGCCCCTTAAAAAATAATGGTAGAAAGTGCAAAAAGAAGGTGAACAAAAATGAAAATGGTAAGTAGTATTGTCAAAGATGCAATAAAGATTTACAAAATATGATTACATATATATGCTTCAATGCAAAGTGCAAGACCACACTGCTGTCACTTGGGTTACTACTTTTGAATAAGTAGGAGATAAATTATGGGTGTTACAACAAAGTAATTAAACACATTGAAGCATGAAGAATAAGATGATGTCAAGTTTTGAGACATTATACAAAAAGCCCTTTTCAATAAATACATAATCAAGCTTCATGTAAAAGGAGAGATTTACAATGATGAATGGAGGGTTAAGTGACTGTTATAAAAATAAAATAAAATGACTATGCATATGAAATCAAAGTTTTATTAGACTCAATTGCTAAATTCTAAGTTTTATTACATTAAATTAATTCTATATATATCATTTTTGTTAAAAAGGTTTTCAAACATTTCAATTAAAAACATTAGATATGTAGCTCATCCAACTTTTTGGATCTTATATATTTCATGTATACTGTAGATACATACATAAACTTGTGAAGTCCATATTTCTAAGTAATAACCCACCCGCAGCAAACAAAACTCCAATGAATGAAGAAACATAGCCTGTCAAATAATCAATCAACATTTTTTTATTCATTATTTAAATAAATACATTACTGTTTTTAAAACATATAAAAGCCGAAAACGGAGGTAGACCTGTAGCTGAAGATTTTAGAGAAGTGGAATTTATTCTCCAAATAAGAATTACACCATCTACTTGCCAATACATTTGTGCAGTGAACGACATTTATTATCTGGAAGCGCACAAATTGAATGGCACATGGCTATTGGTAATGGCTGTACTATTTAACAACAGACATCTAAGATTGGGTTCGGTCAAAATGTCTGATCTTATTTCACAAACTGACAATTCTGCAAAAATGTTGTATGGTTTGAAAAATGTAAAAATCAAATTGTGAATTGACTTAATAGAGGGCTGTTTTTAATGTTAAATAGAGAATTTCAAAATGACCCGGCACAACTTGCCAGTTTCACTGAAGTTCAGCTATTTAAACTTTCATATATTTTAAATTTAAGAAGTTCAGTTGTCAATGATCAGTTACTATAATCTATCATTAGAGTAAAAGAACAAGGGAATAGACTTGAAAATAAGAAAGGCCAATAATTCTAAGAACTATGTGGTTTAGGAAATTTTTCAATTCTTGTTTTAATAATTAGATGGATTAGTGATTTCGATGGAAAATCTTTAGGAACAATCACCACAAGCCAACTACTTATAAATTTAGATATTTGAGAGTCACAACAATTGAGATCTTGGTTTAATATAGAAAGGAAGAATCCCACTTCTCATTTTATTAGAGAAAGAATCTCATTCATTAAATGAGCTAGATTGTTGAAAAATGTAGCACAAATTAAGGATGGTGGATTTGGATAAATCTAATTTAGATTTGACTGGATATATAATAAAAGCTACCTTATTTTTCATAAAGTTAAACAATTTTTATTACAACACTTGCCTCTTGAAATTGAAGGTAGGCAATACAAAACGAAGATGACCAATAACATAAATGGTAATTGGTATTGTGAAAGATGTGATAAGATTTTCCCTAAATATGATTACAAACATTTGTTTCAATACCAATTTTGATACCATATTGCTTTGACTTGGGTTATTGCTTTAGAAAAAGTGAGAAGAAATTATGGATGTTGAGATTAAGGAATTAAGCACGTTGAAGTATGATGAACAAGTTGATGTCAAGCTTGGAGACATTATGCAAAAAGTCCTTTTCAATAAATACATGCATATCTAAATTTCAAGTGAAATAAGATACTTATAATGATGAATAAAGAATACGTTGTCATAAGTAAAAAAAAATGATTAATCATCTAAAATCAAAATTTTATCATATTGAATTGTTAAGCTCTAGATTTTTAATTTTTGATTTTATATAATTTAGAAAAAGAAAAAATTACAACAAATATCTTTCTTGTTAACAAAGATTTCACAATCATATATCAATTATATAACCATTACTAGTTATTTTAATCATTATTTAATTTAATTTATGTGAAACAAAAGACAAATAAAATATACACAATTTCTTTAAAATATTGATGCAACTTCAAACATGTGCAGTCAAGAGGAGGGTGGACATTTAAAACTGTGTAGTGAAGGGCTCTTCCCAGGTACTCTCCACTGTAGATGGAAAATCAGAACTATTGAATTCGCTTGATGTTTGTGAACCTTCTCTGGAAATATTTATCTGCTCAAATATTTTATTGCCACTATCGTGGAACTTTGTCTTTCTTGTGCCACTCCTTATCCAAACAAGTTCCTCCACCAATTCTTTCATGGAAGGTCTCTTCCTCCTTTCCAAATAAAGGCATTCTCTTGCTATCCTTGCCATATCTTCCATCTCTTGAAGGTTTTCCTCCTCCAACACTTTGCTATCTAATATTTCTCTGAGGTGATTTTTCCTGAGCTTGGAAAGAAAATGATTAGATAAGCTCCACTCCTCCCTTTCTACAGAGATAGGTTTTAGAGCTGTTAGAAGCTCCACGAGGACCACACCAAAACTATATACATCACTTTTTTCAGTGAGTTGATATGTCTGAAAGTACTCAGGATCTAAGTAACCCCTTGTGCCTATTATATTTGTGGTGAGATGTGTGTTATTGGAAGTAGAGATGAGACGAGAAATCCCAAAATCGGCAACTTTGGGAGAAAATGCCTCATTCAAAAGAATATTAGATGATTTTATATCCCGGTGGAAAATGGGTTGAGATGCTCCAGAATGCAGATACGCCAAAGCCTCTGCTGTCTCGATTGCAATCTGTAGACGTGAAGCCCATGACAAAGATCTCTCTTTGGAGTGCAAATATTCAAAAAGTGTTCCATTCGGAATGAATTCAGATACCAACAATGGAAATTTAGTTTGGATGCAACAACCCAACAATTTCACTATGTTTCTGTGATTTATTTGGGAGAGAATTGCAACCTCATTAAGAAACTCATGGTCATCCTCCAGATTTAAAGCTTGTGTGGACTTTTTAATAGCCACAAGAGTACCATCCAATAGAATGCCTTTGAACACAGTTCCGAAGCCGCCACTTCCCAACACCATATCATTTGCATAATTATTAGAAGCTCTTGCCAATTCTTTGGCAGAAAACATTCTCAGGCTTTCTCGTCCCACTCTAGAAGCGATGAATTGTTGCAACTGCTGAAAATACTTAGCCTCCACAACTTTCAAGTGGCGTTTCTTCAGCCACCAAACCAAAAGAGAGGCTGCTAAACAGACAAAGACAAATGAAGAGACAGATCCTGTGTATTATACCACACCAGGCATTGAAATAAAATTATAGTTAGCAATTAAACTAAATTCTTAAATATTTGGCAGTTAAAAAAACAACTAGAAACACAGAAACATGATCCATGGTTACCTATTGTCGTATATTTAATGACGTAATTATTTGAGCTCAACGACTGACATCTTGTCCCATTTTGGAAGCCGTCTCCCCTATAGTCCATTGCACATGAACAATGGTAAGTACCAGGCAAATTATGACATATGCCCCCCTGCGATGGCTCAACGCATTCATTTAAGTCTCCATGACTACATTCATCCACATCTGTGAAAGAAATATAAAATTAAAATAGAGATAAGTAGATAAGTAGGAGATATTTTCATAGCAAGTCAAATTGTGATATTGCTTTCATGATTCAACTGTAGTTTTTGAGTCAAACTCATTGACTCATATTTCATGAGTAGTGGTTCACAAGAACCCATTTCTCATGAGAATGAATGGAATGTACTTAGCACTCATTGCATCTAGGTGATGCAATGAGTTGCAAGCGAAGTTGGCTTAACCTTGGAGGAAACTCCATGGTTAAGCACGCTTGAGTTGGAGTTGTTCTGAGACGGGTGATCTCCCGAAGCATCACCTAGATGCAGTGAGTGCTGAGCAATCCATTCATCCTCATGAGAAATGGGTTCATGAGAACCACAACTCATGAAACATAGATCGATAAGTTTGACTTAAAACTATATAATTCAATTCTGATAGCAATATTACAATACAGATAAATCGTTCCATTAATTCAAAAATTATAAGAACTTTAGATTAGATTAACTGATGATTAAATTACTATTCTCTCAGATCTTTGATACATCCAAAAGTTCCAAGCTTAGTAGATTTGAAAAGTGTAAAGATCATACCTGTGCAACCGGTGCCGTTAAAGTAACCAGTCCCTCGATAGCCCGAAAGACATTTGCAGACATGGCCACTGGCTACTGCGTCTAAACATCGGGCCTGAGCAGCACAAGAGTAATAGGGTGTTCCTATGGCCTTGGAACAATTCCTATGGCTGATGCCCCACTGGAGGCGGAGTCCGTAATGACCAGCGGCAAGGAAGCCAGGGTGGCCTCCAGGTAAATACCAAGTACCTGGTTCAAGAATTGTGGAGAACCCACATGCGAGAAAATCCTCATATGGTATTCCCCCACCCGTGAAATTTATCACTTTCTGACTTCCTGGAATACCAGCTTCACAACACCCATAAGTGTTGCAGTAGTCTGGACTACGTTGGCTTAAACATGCAGATTCACATTTACCTCCTCCTTCTTTGAGATTGAAAGAGCCCTTTGATCTGCAGCCAATGACCACGAATTTGTTGAGGCAGGAGATGGTGAAGGGGCCATCTGAAGGCAACTCGAACAGTACAAAGGCATCATCCTTTCCACTACACGACATGGCTTTTAGATCAGTGGAATTGACGATCAGAAAGCCCTCATAATAACTCAGCTCCAGGATCTCAAGATTCTTTTCTCTAGAATTTACAATAGTGCCTAGAAATAAACTCCAATTCCCATTCTCCTTTTGCATGCATTTGATGTGAAAACCGGGGAGTCCACAAATTGAATTGTGGATCCAAAATGGGTAACTCACATTTCTCGATCCACACCATTCAGGATTGCATTGTGCAACGCTAGGGACGGCCAAATACCAGCAAATAAGAACTAGGGAAACGATCTCCCACTGCATCTTTTTAAAGAACGGCATTTTTTTGAACCCATCAAATTTAATGGCAAATGGCTAGTTTTTAACGATGGCCAAGTGAGACCCAGTCTGGTCAAAACGCGTGCTTAGCAAATTGACAATTCTACCAAGAGACTGATTGACTTGTTGGGTTTGAAAAACCTAAGCGACAATTCTTCCTGGAGGGCTGGACTTTAACATTAAACGGAGAAGTTCGAAACGACCCGGCACAATGGTCGGTGTTGACTTCAGTCTTCTCTCCGCGTGAATGGTCGATGTTGAATCCTTACAATTCAAATCTATGGATGATCTCAGCATTCGACTTGCTTAGTTGAACCAATGTCAATAATTTTTTTTTCGGGTTGAACAAAATAAATTTATAAAGATTATATGAGTAGGTAGTTGAAGAGAAATACAATTTTAAATGATAATAATGTTCATATAATATTTTTTTTATGAAAAGCAAGTTCATATTATTAGTAAATATGCTTTGAATTGAAATATTTTACATAAGATGAGATTGTCGCTATTTTAAAGTTCTATTTGACTTGATATTTAATATGTAGTTGTTGATATATAGCCAGTACATTCTTACATAATTGTTTTAGTTATGAAAACAAAAAAAAAAAAACATGAAAATGTAAGTAGGAGATATTTTCTACAACAAGTCAAATTGTGATATTACTATCAGGATTCAATTGTGTAGTTTTTTGAGTCAAACTCATTTACCTTCATGAATAGTAGTGGTTCACTAGAACCCATCTCTCATGAGAATGAATGGAACATTTAGCACTCATTGCATCGAGGTGCTCCATGAGTGCTAAGTGTTCCATTCATTCTCATGAGAAATGGGTTCTAGTGAACCACTATTCATGAAATATGGGTCAATGAGTTTTACTAAAAAAACTACACAGTTGAATCCTGATAGCAATATCACAATGGAAATGTAAGTTAGAATAAAGTCACAGAGTACCAATTTCCTAAAAATAATTGCTAGAAAACATAGTAATACATTTGACCTATTAAAAATGTTTTTCGATCATTAGTCTAATAAACTCAAGAACCCCCTTTCATTGCTAGTCGAGAAACTTTGGCATATTCATGTGGATTGTGGAAATCTATTGACTTTTCTATTTTGCTTCTGGGCATTTGTGCTCACAAATAGTCTTCCTTTTCTTGGTGGAACAATGTTGTTCATGACCACCTAACTATTTTTTTTATGATGCTACTTCTAAGGATGATTCTATTTTTGACTTTGAACGATCCACTTTTGTCTTTCCTCCAAATTCAACAAATAATGTTGAGGATTTAAGGCCTGGTCCTTCTCAAAATGCTTTTGCTCCAAATGCTTCTGCCACTCTCCACACTGATACAAATTTACTTTTTGTTACTGATTACCAACCCAAATATT
Organism: Thuja plicata; assembly: GCA_018584345.1. NCBI lineage: Eukaryota > Viridiplantae > Streptophyta > Pinopsida > Cupressales > Cupressaceae > Thuja > Thuja plicata. The sequence goes on from MU224140.1 coordinate 8,698,382, forward strand.
CTTCTGTTGCTATTTCTTCTATTGCTATTTAGCAAACTATCTCTATTTCAGGTTCAGTGGTTTGCATTAGAATTATGGTTTCCTCTAATTTTTTTACTAGTAATACTATTGTCCTTATTGATACTGCACATCTTAGATGTATTTCTGCCACCCACCCCTTTCTTCTACAGGTCAACATTCTTATGATTATAAGGATGGTTCTACTTGGATATTAGTACAATGTAAAAACTAAATCATTAGGATGTTAGATAAGGAAAAATTAAGCTTTGATTCAAATTAGTTACCAATATAGTTGGCTATAGCTCTACTATTTCTATGTTGGTTGCCCTTTTTGTTGTTTTTATGACTGAATATGTTCCAATTCGAGTGTACATGAATTTTGGGTTGTCCTTGCCTTGAAGCCCTCTTGTTTTAGTGTTGGTGTAGGTTTTTGGTGCTCCTCTCTATTTTGGGTTATCCTTGCCTTGAAGCCCTCTTGTTTTAGTGTTGGTATAGGTTTTTGATGTAGGTTCTTGGGAGAATTATTTTGATGGGAAGCTGGTATCCTATTTTTTTTTTCAGTTGATGAAGCTGGCTGGTGTTGATTTTCTTAAGGGAGTGTGCATTTATGATGTCAACCCTTTTTCTTTCTTTCTTTTGTTTAGGGTACCTTTTATGATGGAGATGAAATTTCTTAGTGCAAGTGTTTGGTGGTCTATGGGTGTAGTGTGGTTGGGGGCAGTTGGTTGTATGCGTTTTAAGAGGATGAGCTTTACTATGCATGTACCCTTATGCACCCTCTTCTTGTGTTTGGTGTCTTCCAACCTATAGTGTTGTGCTTTTGGCTAGACGAGTGGGATCTTGGATGAAGTGGTGTTGGATGTGTTTGGGGTGAGTTTTTTAAGAGGAAGGGATTTGATGTGCTTTCCCACTTCCACTTCTTCTCTCTTTGATGGATCCCCTTTGTCTTTCTGTTCTAGTTTGTGACAGGAAAAATGATTTTGGTTGCAGGGTTACTAGTTGTGGAAGGTTGTGACTATCTTCAGTGGATGTGCATTATTTTTTTCATGACCTTCTTCTTCCCCTTTTTTCCCTAGGCACCATTTTCCTTGTCATCCCTTTTTAGTGCTATTGGAAATTGGCTCTTGGTTGTAGATCCCATTAAAATCTACTCAAGTAGTGGGTTTCAAATACCTTCAAAACCTATTTCTCCCTTAAAAAAAAATAAGACGACCCCAGGTGTGAAAATATTATACAAAAAATTTATTTTTAATATATACATGTACATATTTAAAACTTAAAGTGAAAGAAGAGACTTGTAATGATGAACATAGAATACACTCTCCTAAGTACTAAAAAATGACCAGTCATCCAAAAGAATGATTTTCTAGATTCAATTGTTAGTTTTTTCACTTTTTATTATATAATTTAGAAAATAAAAAAATGGATCTAGACATATTTCTTATTAAGTGTAAGTATTTCAAATATTTACAGTCATGTATCAAAATATATTTGTAATCATTACTATTATTAATTGGTTGTCAATTTGGTTTTAATTTAATTGGAACGATAGCCAATTAAAATAGAGTTATATTAAAAAATTATATCTATAGATACACTAATTATAGTGCAACTTCAAACATGCGTGCACTTGGTTAATGGTGGAATCCATGTTGTAGGCACTTGAATGGTTCCCAGTTCAAAGCTTCTTCAATAATAAAATATATGTGCCCCATGGTTAAACACCAACATGTGAATCCCCAATGATTCCGAGTAGGGTCAATATCTAAAATTTAACTGCGAAGAGCTCCTCCTAGGTGCTCTCCACTATAGATGGAAAATCAAAACTATTGCATTCGCTTGATGTTGGGGATATTTCTTTGGAAATACTTATCTGGTCAAATATTCTGTCATTACTTCCATGAAACTTTGTCTTTTTTGTGCGACTACTTATGTAGACAAGTTGCTCCACCACCTCTTTCATCGATGATCACTTTCTCCTTTCCAAATAAAGGCATTCTCTTTCTAACATTGCCATATATTCCATCCTTTGTAGGATTTCTTCCTCCAACACTTTTCTATATAAGATTTCCTTGAGGAGGTAGTGGTTGATTTTGTTAAGAAAAAAAATCAAATAAGCTCCACTCCCCCTTTTAAATAGAGATAGGCTTTAGAGATGTTAAAAGCTCAACTAGGACCACAAAAAATATGCATACATCACTTTTCTCAGTGATTTGATATGTTTAGAAGTACTCAAGATCTAATTAACCCCTCATGTCAATTATATTTATGGTGAGATGTGTGTTATAACAAGAATAGATGAGATGAGAAAACTCAAAGTCTACAATTCTTGGGAGAAAAAATCTTTCAAAAGAATATTAGAAGATTTCACATCTTGGTGTAAAATAGGTTGAGATGATGTAGAATACATATATGTCAAAGCCTTTCCCATCTCGATTGCAATCTACAAACATGATACCCAAGGGAAAAACCGCTCTTTGTAGTGTACGTTGTCAAATAATGTTCCATTAAGAATGAATTCAAATACCAACAATAGAAACTAGTTTGGATACAAAAACCTAACAATTTTATAATATTTTTGTGATTTATTTGGGAGAGAACCACAACCTTACTAAGAAACTCATGGTCACCCTCAATAATTAAAGCTTGCTTGGAATTTTTAATGGCCACAGGAGTACCATCCAGTAGAATTCCTTTGAACATAGTTCCGAAGCCCCCATTTCAAACACCATATTGTTTGGCTCTTTCCAATTCTTTAGTAGAAATTTTTTTTACTCTTTCTCTCTCCACTCTAGAAGTGATGAATTTCTACAACTGTTGAAAATACTTGGCCTCTACAGGTTTCAAGTGACGTTTCTCTAGCCACCAAACCAAAAAAAAGGATGCTAAACGAACAATAACAAATGAAGAGACAAACCCTTTGTATTATACCACACCAGACATTGAAATAAAATTATAGTTAGAATGTGAAATAACCTATTACATATTGGCTTGTTAAAAAATGATTGGAATCATAGAGACTTGAGCTAGGATTACCTATTGTGGCATATTTAATGACAAATTTATTTGAGGTAAGCGACTAAAATCTTGTCCCATTTCGGAAGTCATCTCTACTACAGCCCCTTGAACATGAACAATGATAAGTACTAGACAGATTATGACATATGTTCTAGATTATGATGGTTCAATGCATTTATTTAAGGCTCCATAACTACATTCATCCACATCTATGAAAGAAACATAGAAATGTAATGTAGATAATTTTTCTGTTTATTCAAAAAATGTTTGTAATCATAATGGTAGGTTTTCCTGGGTGATGACCCTCCCTTTGTGATCCTAGATAAATTACTACACCGAGGCATATGAAACCTAGATTGGATTAAAGTTGGTGGTGTCTTAGGGATTCACAAGAGTATGGTTAGAATCTAACTCCTTGAACATTATAAATTTCCTTAAGAGATCTCAGAATCTTAGTTGGACCATTTAGTCCCTAATCTTGGAATGTTTGGATATTATTAATTCATTCCAAATATGTAGTTATAAGTCATATTTATCGTGAGGGGAATTCTATGGCTGATGGTTTTGCCAATACAGGTGTTAATTTTCCTAGTGAAACTTATTGGGGGTCGGAATGACCTCATCCCCTATGAAATTAAATCTCTTATTTGAAATGATGAAAAAACTTGCTAAATTAGAGGCACCATGGAAATGATGTTTGACTTGTTTAAATTCGTGTGGAATGATATTTTGAAAAGACCTTTCTTTAATAAGGATTAAGGATTTTATTCACGTGTACAAATTTATGAGTTTTGAATTATTCATTTGGCTCTTCATTCTAGTGCTTTTGTATCTTGGAGCACTCTGTGTAAATATGAGGAGAGATCAAAACTGCATTGAGCCCATTATATATGATAAATAATAGAGAAATGAGGATGTTTAGAATGAACTATCTGCGAGGAGTCTTACCTCTTTCATTGATAAAGTTCACAACAATGATCCTCAAGTCACAAAGGCTTTTGTTAAAGGCTGGGATGATGGGATGGTAAAGGTGTTTGGCATTGAATTGTTGATCTCGGAGGAATTAGTGGCTTAAGTTTCACAAACCTTGGTACAAGAAAGGAAAATTTTTAGGGATAAAAAGAGAATTGATGAAGTCATTTTGATTTTATTCATGGACAATGATAGAGAAAAGATTCAAAGAAATACCAATGGTGGCTATGACATGGCGTCTATCCCTCCTTTATAGGCCAAGATTGTTGAAGTAGTTATGACGTATGTTACTTTGGATGACCGATTTACTAGCCTTTTTAGCTACCATTTTGTCACACTAAACCATTTCAGACATAATTAGTGCATTTCTATTCCTTTCTACTTGTTCTCTTCACTGTCACGTAGTATAAAAACCCATAGAAAAGTCCCTCGTAGTCAATCTTGCATGAAGGCTTGATTCTTCTTATAACGGAGTTTTCCAAGTCTATTTTTGTGGCTAGAAACTCTCAAATGGCTAGGGCTAAAAGGAATGTCAATCGCATTCTGAGGGACCATCTAGCGGGTCATGAGGAATATCTCTTAGAGGATGAGGGTGGGGCTCAAAAGGGTAAGAGGAAAAACCTAAAAAGGGAATCCAAGGCCCATTTAAAAGTTTTAGTTTTTGATAACAAAGGTTCTGATTATTTTTTGTCAGTTGAGTGCATCCCATATTCTTTCAACCCTAGTGGGGATATTAAAGGTAAGAGGAAAGTTAAGGGTTCCACTTCTGCCATGACCAAAAGGAAAGGAAAGGGCCAGTTATCAACTTCATCTTGTGCCAAAAAAATCAAAAGGGACAATGCTATTGATGAAGAACCTCTCCTGTATATCCCACCTATGAATGAGGACAATTTGGACTTGCATGTGCATATTCCCCTGGAAAGGATACACCTTTGGAGAAAGGGTCCTCTATTTATGATAGTTAAAATATAGGAAAGAGTGTAAAAAACACTATGTATGGTCATCTCTCTCTCCTAATATGGATTGTGTATGAGTTTAATGCAATCAAAGAAAGGGGGGTTTCTACCCCTAATAATTACAAGGTTAATAAGCTTCTTGTTATGACCCAAAATTCGTCAAAGTGGGTTGAGGATCTTAAAAATGATCATGAGTAGAGAATTAAGGTCCCTGAGGATGACATTCTAAAAAATTATGATAGATTGATAACTATGATTGTAGTTAGCCGTATGGCTATGAACCAAGTTTGGATGGTCTAAGGAGACTCCATAATTAATCAAATATTTTACAGGGATTGTCCAAACGTGCTATTGTTTCACTAGTTGGGAGCTGCAAGTCAAAGAAACAAGAAGATGAACAAAGTGTTGGTTCAAAATCATTGCCTGGCCCTGCCACAAGACTTAGAAGCAATGATAAAGGAGCTACTCTAGTAGATAATGTGGTTAACAAGGTGTGGAGTATCAATGAGGAAATGATAATACAAAATGAAAATTTTCTTAAAAGTCTATAAGGTTTGTGGGAGGTCTTCCCATGTTTTTGTGTTGATACTTTGTGGGGTGGATTCCCCTATTTTTTAATATTTTCTATTCTCTGAGACATTTCCCCTATTTTTGGACTGATGCTTTCTTGTGGGATCATAGCCTGTTCTATGTTGTTTAATTTTCTAAACTTTTTGGTTGCTTAAGGTTTTAGGTCCCTTCAGAATCTATTTTCCTTTAATAAAAAACTTTACAATTATATAAATCTTATATAAATCTAAACACTTGTACAATTTAATAAATTGATAAGAGTAAAGATCATACCTGTGCAACTAGTGCTGTTAAAGTAACCAGTGCCTTGATAGCTCGTAAGACATTTGCATACATGGCCATTGGCTATTGCATCTAAACATTGGGCCTAAGCAACATGGCGGTACACTAAATTTTGATAATTTAGAAGTCCCAATCCATTATCAAGAATAATTTTTCTCCATAAAAAAAAGATCAAATGAAGGAAGCTTTATGATACAAATAAATAGAACTAACTAATCGAAGCCTTCAGAAAATGCTGGAATTTAGACCTGCTACAAAGATGATTTCGACAGAGGATAAAGATGGTCTAATTTTAAAAATATAAAACTGACCCAGTCTGAGAAATCAAATTTCCTATCTCCAGCAGAAATATTAGCTTTTCACGAGGTGTTTTGGATTTTTGACCAAAGCCAAATCCGAAAGTTAGGTAGTTATTTTTAGTTAGTTTATTGTTTTTTCAAAATAATTTATAATACGAGTTGTGTCTTTTCACCCTAAAAGGTGTGAAAGCCACTCAAACACACATATATACATAATGTAAAATGTAAAGAGAGGGAATATAATATAATACAATTTCACATATTTGGATAGTTTTGGATCAACAACTATAACATGGACCTGGATGTACTATTTCTTTAAAATCAATAAAGATAAGTTTTTTTTCTTCATATATGCAATTATTTCATTAATCATTTTACAATTAGTCCCTCAGATAAACCAATAGAACTTCTTTAAAGTGATAGTTTGATGTGCATGCTTCTTGATTTGATTCAATATAGTTTATATTTTCAATTGGTTTTCTCATTTTGCATGGTTAAATTCTGTTGATTGAGGCCTCA
>MU224140.1:8705136-8746154 GCA_018584345.1 Thuja plicata
TTGCCCATAGTTGATTAAGGCACTGGTCTTTATTGCTTATTTGGATTATAGTTATTTAGTTCATTGTTTATAGTTTTTTGATATCTTATCTATCTATTCATTCAAATTACATACACATTTACTAAACGTTCTTTCAATTACTTAAAGTATTTCAATTTATAGTTCATGATATATTGCTTTCAGTTAGATTTCTTTCAAGTGCCTTGCCATACTTGACAGAGAAGGTTGAAGTGTTACTTATCTACTATAAAAAGCCTTGTAACTTGAAGGATAAGTCAAGGTATAGGCCTACCAACCTTGGTTTTGCAGAGCCAGAATTGCAGAAGTTCCAACCTTGCCCTGGTTGTGACTTGTTAGTTGGCCAAATCACTTGGGTTTCCAAGTATTGGATTGGCAAGTTCATAGGAAATCCAATCTGTTGATTTGAGCACCAATAGATTGGTGACTCTGGTGGGGAATGTCTATGAAAGACATCATTGAAGATTACCTAGAAACTCTGGCAATGTAATTAAGACTCTACTGGGAGAAAAGAGCTCAGAAGACAGTAAGTATTTTCCTTCTGATAAGAAGGCGGCGACTCTATTGAACAAAGCATTTCAGTTAGTGACTCTACTGAGGGAGAAGACCCATAAGGAGATGGTGGATTGTTTTTTCAAATGTATCCATCATTTAAAAGAAAGCCTTTTATTCTAGATGGTATTAGGCCATTGGATCTTAGGAGACTTCATTGCATCCCAAATAAGTTATCCCCTAAAATTTTACAACTTCTACCAAAGTTCCATGGAGAATGGGATGAATCGACACTACAACACTTGGATACATTTTATACATTCATAGAAGATTATGAGGTTTCTATAGAGGATCAGGTGATGCGACTATTTTTTAGAACATTAAAAGATAATGCCAAACAAGTATATGAATCACTACCCACACAATCCATCTCATCATGGAGACAATTTGAGTAGTGGTTTCTTGATATGTTTAATGATGTGAGTGGTGAAGAAGAAAACATGTGTTATGAACAAGACATGTGCTATGAATAGGAAAGCAAGCCAAATTATATTTTGGAGGAAGAATCTGACATGTCCCCTTTGAATACATTCTTTAGTTTGGAAAGATATAAAGGTGAACTTGCACTACAATTTTTCATGAGAATGATAAAGATCTATCATGAAATACCTTCATATATCAGGCCTCTGGGAAGGGAATTAATGGATAAACTTTGTGAGTTAGGAATCTACCTTGATTCTCAACTACTAGCTTTTCTTGAGAAAATATGTGAAGTATTGAGGGAAGAAAAGAATGATGACACAGAGGAAGAAAATTTGGATCAGATTGAAGTAGAAGCTGTACGTGGTGAGATTTGCATGGAAATAGGTATCAATGACCATGATGATGAGGAAGAAGACCTTCTCAGTATAGAAGAAATCTCATATTTACTAGACATGGAATATCAAAAACATGTTGAGAAGAGTGGTCAAATTCTTTTCTCAATGCACCCTGATAAGAAAGTTGATGGATCAGTACATACTTAGGGGGTACTAGATGAAGAAGATGATAAATTTAAAGAATCAAATAATGGAGAGGAAATAGAACAACATACAACATATGAACACAATGAAGTTTCAGATGAAATCTCTCATGGAGATATGCCCGATTTCTCTATATCCTTGAATCCATTATTTGAAGAATATTTTATATGCAATCAAGTCCATCAACATCATAATAAAGACAGTGATCCTAATGATCATTTTGAAGATGATGAAACTAAAAATATGTTTGGGGAAGCGTATTCAAAAAGTGAGACATGCATTATTTCATTCTATGAGAAGAATTTGTATCAAACATGCGAAGATGAGATGGAATCAAACAAACATAGTGAGAAGAATGTGTTGAAGATTAGTTTTGAAAATTATCCGAGTATCCTATCTAATCAAATTCTTGATAAGAAGGAATTTCCTGAATGTGAGTTATCTCCAAATTCTTTTTGTGAAAAGAAACAACATCTTGAGTATAGGGAAGATTGTGTACGTAAATGCATCCAAGCAGAAGAGCTTAATCTAGTTACTTGTAGGGTTGATCAAATGCATGGGGATCTTCTATTTAGCAAGGACTATAGTGCACCTACTGACTTTTGTAAAGGTAAACAAAAGTCAAAGTGTGTTAATAAAGAAATTAATGTTGTCCATGAGAGTGGTGGCATTGTATTCGGGAGATCCAAAGTATTACATGAACAAAATTACGTGTTCGATAGAGGAAAGAAGTAGTGTTCATTTTTTGGGGGGCCTGGGGCCACCCAATTGAATGTTCCTATGAAATTTATTCATGATCCTATTGGTATAAATATAAATCTTAAAGATGAGAAACAAATCACTTTGCATCAGATTAAGTGTGGATACTTGGTCTGCTTCTCCAGAGATAGCTGGAATCTCGCTATGCTCAAAGGGTGCATACTTCCCCAGAAAGAGCCACTGGTGGTACCCTAAATTTTGATAATTTAGAAGTCCCAATCCATTATCAAGAATAATGTTTCTCCATAAAAAAAAGATCAAATAAAGGAAGCTTTATGATACAAATAAATAGAACTAACTAATCGAAGCCTTCAAAAAATGTTGGAATTTAGACATGCTACAAAGATGATTTCGACAGAGGATAAAGATGGTCAGATTTTAAAAATCTAAAACTGACCCAGTTCGAGAAATCAAATTTCCTATCTCCAGCAGAAATATTAGCTTTTCACGAGGTGTTTCAGATTTTCGACCAAAGCTAAATCTGAAAGTTAGGTAGTTATTTTTTAGTTAGTTTATTATTTTTTTAAAATAATTTATAATACGAGTTGTGTCTTTTCACCCTAAAAGGTGTGAAAGCCACTCAAACACATATATATACATAATGTAAAATGTAAAGAGAGGGAATACAATAAAATACAATTTTACATATTTGGATAGTTTTGGATCAACAACTATAACATGGACTTGGATGTACTATTTCTTTAAAATCAATAAAGATAAGTATTTTTTCTTCATATATGCAATTATTTCATTAATCATTTTACAATTAGTCCCTCAGATAAACCAATAGAACTTCTTTAAAGTGATAGTTTGATGTGCATGCTTTTTGATTTGATTCAATATAGTTTATATTTTCAATTGGTTTTCTCATTTTGCATGGTTAAATTCTGTTGATTGAGGCCTCAGTCAATTGGGCTATCATCTGAGAAGTATTAACCTTTTGAAATATCTTTGAATTTGTTTTAGGTTGCATGTACATTCCATAACACCTTTGAAGTGATAAGTTTTCTTGTAAAACTGTCTATGAGGTTGAACATAAGATTGGAATGATAGTGACTCTATTGCCCATAGTTGATTAAGGCATTGGTCTTTATTGCTTATTTGGATTATAGTTATTTAGTTGATTGTTTATAGTTTTTTGATATCTTATCTATCTATTCATTCAAATTACATACACATTTACTAAATGTTCTTTCAATTACTTAAAATATTTCAATTTATAGTTCATGATATATTGCTTTCAGTTAGATTTCTTTCAAGTGCCTTGCCATACTTGAAAGAGAAGGTTGAAGTGTTACTTATCTGCTATAAAAAGCCTTGTAACTTGAAGGATAAGTCAAGGTATAGGCCTACCAACCTTGGTTTTGCAGAGCCAGAATTGCAGAAGTTCCAACCTTGCCCTGGTTGTGACTTGTTAGTTGGCCAAATCACTTGGGTTTCCAAGTATTGGATTGGCAAGTCCATAGGAAATCCAATCTGTTGATTTGAGCACCAACACAACGCAAGAGTAATTGGATGTTCCTTTGATTGTGGAATAATTCGTAGGTGGAGTTCGTAATGACCAGCAACAAAGAAGGTGGTCTCAAGAATTATGGAGAACACACATGCAGGAAAACCAACATATTTTATTCCCCCACCCGTAAAATTTATCACCCTCTGACTTCCTTGAATACCAGATTCACAACACCTATACATGTTGCAGTAGTCTGGACAATGTTGGCTTAGAAATGCAGATTCACATTTACCTCCCCCCTCTTTATGATTGAAAGAACTCTTTGATCTGCAACCAATAACCATGAATTTATTGAGGCAGGAGATGGTGAAGGGACCATCTGAAGGGAACTCGAACGGTACAAAGGCATCATCTTTTCCACTACTCAAAATAGATTTTAGATCAGTGGATTTGATGATCATAAAGCCCGTGTAACTCAGCTCCAGGATCTCAAGGTTCATTTCTTAGAATTTACAAAAGTGCCAAGAAATAGAATCCAATTCCCATTGTCCTTCTGCATGTATTTGATGTAAAAACTCGGGAGTCCACAAATTGAATTTTTAATCCAAAATGGGTAACTCACATTTTTGGATCCACACCATTTAGGATTGCATTGTGCAATAGCCAGGACAGCCAAATATTAGCAAATAAGAATTACACAACTGATCTACCAGTACAGTTGTTTATTGAATGACATTTTTTTAACCCTTGACAAACGGGTAGTTGTTATTGGTATTTAATGAGCGTCATGAAAGACCAAGTTTGGTCAAACTGCGTGGTTGACAAATTGACAATTCTTCCAAGAGGGTGATTGACTTGTTGGGTTGAATGAATAAACAATTCTGCCAAGAGGGCCGGACTTTAACATTTAACAAAGAAGTTTTAAAATGACCCAGTACAATGGTCACTATCTATTTCAGTCTACTCTCTGCTTGAATGGTCAATGTTGAATTCGTAAAACTTTAAAATAGGTAGAATTCACATCTATGATTGATCTCACTACTGGACTTTGCTTGTTGAATCAATGTCAATAGTGTTTTTGATGGCGAACAAAATACATTTACAAAGAATAGAAGCTGTTAGTAGGTAGTTGAAGACAATTAAAATACAACTTTCAAAGATAACAAAGTTCATACTACTACAACGGGTATTATTGACCATTTGGATCAGTCCCATCAGCTTGCTAAAGCCAAAGAGAAGTAATTCCTTGAAGGAATGCAAAATCATGGAGGGTAATGCAGAGGATCTCCCATTCCCTACTGATTATGTAGATCGATATGCATCTGTTGGAAGCATAGAGTATTGGCTAGGGTGAAGTTTGAAACTGACTTGTCTCTATTCCTATTAACCAACTAATATAACCAATATCAACAACATAGAAAAAAAATCACAACCAACAAAGACTTGCAGCTTCACAAGCATCAAGAGAAATATACAAAGCACACATTGGACTAAAACACAGTGAAGGCTGAATGCCTTGTTTATCTGTTTTTTACTAATATGTTTTTATTGCAGATTGAATAACTTTTTTCTTTCTTAGGTGTTTTATTATTAGCTAGAAGTGCATTTCAATTAGCAGGCTCATTTTACCCTATTTCTACAATTTCTCAAATTTTTTTTTTTCATTTTAATACATCAATATTGATAATCACTTCCATTGAGTCTTGGGATTGACAAAGAATTAGAATTTGATATGATGAAATTATGAAGTACAAAATATCTTGTTCTGTTATTAAAATTGAATCACTAAAGCCAACAAGATAGAATATTTTAGAAGAGTAGTAATCAATATCAAACCTTAGAGTACCTTTCACATACCTCAAAATTGTCTTGGTTGTCTTCATGTATAATTCTGATGGATTTTTCATGTACCTTCAAACAATTGAAATTGAGTATGCAATATTAAGCCTTGTGTGGGTTAGAAACATCAAACTCCCAACAATACTTTTATAAGCCATTTCATCAACTATTTAGCACCATCATCTCTATACAACACAATTCCCTGAGCACTTGGAGTTAAGGATGTGTTATAATCAACCATATCAAATTTCTTCAACATATCATTTGCATACTTAGTTTGACAAATGAAAATCTCATTCTTACTTTGATAAAGCTCCATTTCTAGAAAATATTTTGTGAGAGCTCGATCTTTATCTCAAATTCATTCATCATATCAAATTTGAATTCATCTTTCATCTTTGAGCTACTACTATGTACAATAGATCATCAACATTCAAACTTATAATGGGAATACCATTAGCTTCTTGTTGTAGTAAAGGGCAAGTTTACTCTTACTTCTCTTGAAGCCATTTTCCAGAACATATCTATCAATCCTGCATGCCATGCTCTTGGTGCTTGCTTGAGGCCATACAAAGTCTTCTGAAACTTGTAGACAACCCAAAATCCAAAGATCTTGATGTAAGAAACTTCAAGCTATAAAAATTAAAATGTCCATACTTGAGGTGCCAAAACCAACTTTTGTCCTCATAACCCAGATTGACAAGTTGATTACTATGTTCACCAAAATTCATTGGTAACATCATCTTCTTTTTCATAGGCACAACTGTGACCACTCTATTGCTCTGACTCTTATCATAGATAATAAATTTATTATTTTCAAATATCGCTCTACAATTCTTTTCACATAGCTTCCAAACACTTAATAAATTGTGCTTCAACTTTGGAGCATAAAAAAATTCTTGAACACTTTTCATACCTTTCTTTGTATTGACATCTCCTTTTGCTTGATTGTTCAATTTCAATATGCAATCTTTCTCAAAATGACCTAACTTGTTACAATGGTAACATCTAGATCCACAAGAGGGAAAGTATAGAGTTGTGAAAGGTGGAAAAACATGCATTATTGGTCCATTGTATCTAGAACTATGGCTATCTCTCATCTTTTTAGAGTGGTACATGCGTGCACATAGATTTGGCTCGATCATTATCTTTTCTCCCACTTTTGTTTATAGTATTTCTTCATTATACCTGTTATTATTACTATAATGTTAAGCTAAAACAATTACATATTGCTAACATATTGTTAGTATTAGCTACTATTCAACTAATGTTATTGTAATAATATAACTATTATTTTCATAATTCTACTAAAAAAAAACAAGCTTCATACAATTACCTTTACATGAAAACAAGTTCATATCAGTAAACAAGATTTGAGTTTGAACTAAAACACTTTATATAAGTTGATATAGTTATTATTTTTAAATTATTTAATCTGGTCATCAATTTCTAGTAGCTAATCTATGGATATAATATTCTTCTTAGATAATTGTTATAGCTACAAAAAAGAAAAGAAAAAAAACTGAAAATATATGTTTAGACACAAAGTACAAATTTTCTATAAAATATTTGATAGAAAATACAACAATACATCTAATATTATAAATATGTGGAATATTAGATTTCCTCCTTATGCCCGAATTGCCATCCTTGGTGTTGGTTGTTCTAATTGATTGCCCAAACATTCTTATGAATTAGCCAGGTTCAATAATTGGATTCTTGGATCAATGATCAACTAAGAGGATTCAATCAAAATATTGATGTCTTTTGCACTTTTGGCTTTGTAGGACCAAGGTATGATTACAAAATGGATATATAAGCCACAGTATGGCGAGATTAAATCCATCCTCTGAGAAAGGTGAGACTCCCTTTTTATCGTTGCTAATAACAACTAGTGCCAAACTAAGCTTATGTATGCTAAACTATTCATGGCGTGTTACATCCATCTCATTCTCTTTTTTAAGAATATATGCTTTCTTTTTAAAAAAATCTCAATTGCAATCCCTTGATAATTATCACATGCAATTTATCATAAAATACCATTTAAAGTAATAATATTTGTTATACAATATAATTAGACCAAAAAATAACTAGAGAGATACAAGCAAGTTTGGGTAGCCAAAATGTCCACAAAAAAGTATAAATTCTTCCATTACTCATTATGTAGATGAAGGGGAAAAGATGTAGTATATGAGAAGACCAAAGTCTCCAAGATATGCCACAATTCAATCAACTAAACGTAGATAATAATTTATGCAGCTCAAAGTCTTCAAATTATTTCTAGTTCATAAACATAACATGAATTTAGAATATAATAATACAAATCAAAGACTAAAAAATCAGATTTAAAGCACCTCTTAGGCAAATGATTCAACACCACATTATAATTCAATCACATTCAAGGGAATGTAACAATAAAACAATAAGAACAATCTCACCACACAACAACTGGATCTATTGGTGTGTTTAATTGTTGTTACGAGTATTTCATTCTCCTATGACTTACACATTCATACTAATTAAGTCTACTTAGGAACCACAAAGGAGCTTTATGAGCATTTCCACTTTAGGTGGTGTTATCATATCATCACATTCCACTTTATGTGTTGACTCCACTTTTAATACACTTATCACTTTATTAGTCTCCAACTTTGTTGCACATACTTTATTACACATTAGAGTATGATTCACCTCTAGTGGGCATGTGATTCCACCTTCACTGGGTGATAAGTTGTCTCTTGATTATCATGTAATGAGAAAAAAACACTTGTCATTGTCTCATCAACTCCTACATTTGTACCTACGTCTATTTAACCAAGGGGTCTCCTATGTATGTGCAGTTATTGTATTGCATTCTTGGTGAGAATATAATCTCTCTCTCTCTCTCTCTCTCTCTCTCTCTCTCTCTCTCTCTCTCTCTCTCTCTCTCTCTCTTCTNGTGAGAATATACTCTCTCTCTCTCTCTCTCTCTCTCTCTCTCTCTCTCTCTCTCTCTCTCTCTCTCTCTCTCTCTTCATTTATCATTATGGGTTCTCCTAAATTTCCTCTTAACTCCAATATAACTATGCAACATGGAAAAATAATGTATGGTATGAATTAATGGAAAAAGGTGTAAATCATTATGCTGATGGAATAATTTTAGAACCCATGGATTCTAAGGTTGATGCTAATCTGAAAAATAGAATGACTCATTAAAAATTCTATGGCTCTCAGTACATTGAGAAAATATATTTCATCTAATCTCATCATTCATGTTGCAAAGTGTAATACAATCAAGGAAGCATGGGATATGTAGGATTTGAGAGACAAATTCACAGAACCTGAAGAACACCTGCATGCAAGAACCTATTACAAAAGAGAACCAGAAAGAGGGAAAGAGAAGAATTCAGAAGTTGCTCAGAAAGTGAGAGCAAAACTATAATCTGAATTAATAAAAAAGGAATTACAAGGTTCAACCTATAAAGGTGAACAAAACCCTAAAGCCTAAAAAGCTAGGTTGCACATTAATAATTAATAAAAGAATTAATTATTAATGCACCTAAGAGAAAGCTTAAGCACTAAAGAGTAATAACTTAATTAATTAAATCAACATGATTTAATTAATAAGAAAAATAATGATTACTCTAACACCCCCCTTAAGCTAAGTGCAGGGGGTAAGCTAACCTAGCACAACTATGAAAGAAGGAAAAGATGGGTCCCAGAAACAAGGCCTGATCAGGTACCCAAGCACAACCAAATCTCTGTAAAGCGGAGAAATAGAGAAAACCACATGGGAAAAAACCTACACCAAGAAGAGATAGAAGAAAATGCAGAAAAGAATGGCTCAAGAGACTCTCTCAAAACCATAAGTACAATCAAACCCCCCATGAGAGAGGGATGAGACAGAAAGGGCCCCCCCAGAATGATGGAACCCCTGTAGGAATGATCAAACCAATGGAACTCCAATGTGGAAGAAACAGAGGTACAGAGTAACAAGGGAACCCCTGAATGAGTGGTGAAACTGGAAGGCCGAGCTGGTGCTCAAAGGAGAATGAATGGGACTCCTAGAATGGAATCCCCAATGAAGGTGGGCCAATAGATGGGCTGAATTTGTCAGTTGAGAGGAGATGAATGTCCTCAGACATGCCCTCAACAACTGGAGGGGAAGGCTTGATGTAGGGAGTGACCATAACAGGAAATTCTGAAGAAGAATCATGCTGAACAAAGGCAGGAACAACAGGAGGAGGAGGTGGAGAAGCCACAACACTAATCTTAGGAGCAACATAGAAGTTCAGGTGACCCAACTTCTTCTCCCTAGGCACTCATGAAGTAGGAGAGATATTCTCTGAAACAGGAGATGGTGGACGAAAATAGGAGAAGGAGTACAGGTAGGTGGCATGATCAACTATCCTTGTAGCAACAATGCGGCCAGTTGCATGATCTCAGATGTGTACATAATTTGCAGTGAACTCAACTGTCTTCTCTGTCCCACTGTGAGTAATTTGATAAATTGAGAGAATGTTCGATGACAATGATGGAACACATAGTACATCATGGAATGCATCACCATCGATGTTAATAGAACTCTGACCACACACGAGCATAACAATATCATTCCCCATCAAGATGTGTGGGGTAGGAGAGGCCGTAAAAGTTGAGAAGGAACTCTGAGAAGATGCCACATGATGGGAAGCACAAGAATCCAGCAACCACCAAGAAGAGGGAGCTATAGAAGATGCACATAAGGCATGACCCTTTCCGTTGTCTGACCCATCTACCTGAGATGATGATGAAGAAGACCAGCGAGAAGAGGAAGAAGGAATGCCAATGTTGCTCTTATGAAGAAGAGCTATAAAATCAACAATCTGTTGGGCATATCCATCTACCTTCTTTTGAAAGCACTGAGACTCATCATGATTGAAATTATTGCAATAAGTACACTTGGGTTTGTCTGTCTTTGATTTCCCCTTAGGTGAAGGAGGTGGGCCAAAGGAATGCTGGGAAGGAGAATCCTTCCAAAATTCTGTGGATGATGATACCTGTTTCTGCTCCGGTTTCCATGGAGATGGGTGAGCAACAAAGGCATGGCTCATAGAGCCTGAAGTATCATGCAACTATTGAATCTTTGACTGCTCTCGAGTCAACCGTTCACAGAAGGCCACAAATGAAGGCATATTGTGCCTAGGACCCAAGGCATCCATAGTGGAATAGAAAATGGAGGAGAAAATCTGGAACTCTCCAGGAAGCTTTGAGAGTATCAGAAAGATACACTCATCATCTGATTTGGTCTTCCCACATCCCTGTAAAAGTGAGCAGAGAGCATTGAACTTCATCAAGAAGTCCTCAATGGTAGAAAAATTCTCAGGAGACAAGGATGTCAACTCTGAATCAAGCTGAAGTGCCCTGAATGCATTCACAGTGCCAAAAAGATCTGCAAACTTTCCCCAATAGGCACGAGGAGTGGTCAAACCATCCAGATGAAACAGGAGGCTATCTGAAATGTGCAGTGCAATCAAACCCATGGCTTCATCCATTTTGTTCCTATGCTGAAGGACCTCAAACGGACGTTGCAGAGCAGGTTGGTTCCCATCCAGACATGACCATATGCCACGTGACATGAGTAGCCTGGTCATGTGTGCTTTCTAGGTGTGATAATTATGTGGCATCAGCCGGGCCACAGAGGGGTCCGACATTGAGAGAAGAAGTAGACAGAAGTAGAAGGGTTGTTTCTCAATTAAAGTACAGAAATCAAATGCACCCCCCCCACAATGTATAATTCTATCCTCCCGTACAACAAAAGACCACTATAGAAAGCACAAAAAATGAGAAGAAAACATGTAACCAAATGTAGAGATGGAGGAAAAAGAAGCCTCTACTTTGATGCCAAAAATGAGAGCTCAAACGGCTGAATCAACAAGCGCTGGTGGGAGGCCAGGCGCGGGCTATGCGCAGGTGGCGCCGGAGTGGTGCGGTGGCGGCGCGCTGGTGGTGCGCCCAACAACACTTAAAAAAGCCCTAAAATAGGCATTTTTCAAGATTTTTTGAAATTTTTTTTTCTCAATTTGCATGTCGTACGACCTAGGAGTGAGAGAATTTTTCTCAGGGGTCACTGTGACCACAAATAGTGAAATTTATATGATTTTTGACTCTCCCGGGCCTTCTGAGCGCAATGTCGGCATCTATTTTTGCTCAAAGTCCACTAATTTTTTTCTTTTTTGGATGCAAAAAAGAAACAAAAAATATCGTCCTATAGAGAATACCAGATCTGAAGGGCAAGCCCGAAATCCTCTAGAGAGTAGAAACTTTTCCACTTCAAAAATACCAGACTAGGAAGCAGTAGTGTGACTCTGATACCATGTACGATTTGAGAGACAAATCCATAGAACCCGAAGAACACCTGCATGCAAGAACCTGTTACAGAAGAGAAGGAGAAAGAGGGAAAGAGAAAAACTCAGAAGTTGCTCAGAAAGTGAGAGCAAAATTATAATTTGAATTAATGAAAAAATAATTACAAGATTCAACCTATAAAGGTGAACAAAACCCTAAAACCTAAAAAAGCTAGGTTGCACATCAATAATTAATAAAAGAATTAATTATTAATGCACCTAAGAGAAAGCTTAAGCACTAAAGAGTAATAACTTAATTAATTAAATCAACATGATTTAATTAATAAGCAAACTAATGATTACTCTAACAACATAAACTTGCACAAATGTATGGTCAAGTGAATGAGATTAGGGGATACACACTTGACAGTGAACTTCTTAGTTTGGATCTTAAGACCATTGAGACAATTCAAGAATTTGTCGAAAATGAAAATGAAGTAAGAGCACAACTCAAGGATTGTGGTATTCACAAGAAGGATTATTTATTTGATTATTTTATAGAAATGTTAATTCTTGAGAAATCAGAGTTGACCAACACAAGCTTTCTCAAGATCTCCAAGTCCAAATCTTTGGTGGCAAGTCAAGGGAGTCAAGGAAAAAGTTCTAATAAGAAGCATAAGCAAAAAAAGCCAGAGCCACAAAAGGATAGAGCAGAGACATTTTCTCCTAAGCAAGGAGGATCTTCATCATCTTCAAAGAAGGGGCCTTGCAAAAAGATTGGTCATGATGAACAATGTTGTCATAGTAAGAAAATTGATGAGTTGACCAATATCTTCAAGAACAACAACATTAATTTTCCATTTAAATACAAGAAGGATTCAAGTCCTTGCTCTTTTTTATAGTCAAAGAAAGAAAATTGAAAAATACTTTTTCTATTATTAGGACCATCCATGCATCAAATACTTGACTCAGGTGCGTCTCATCATATGAGTTCTACAAAGGAACATTTTACTTCATTGGAGCCTCCTATGGTACCTCATATTTTCATGGGTGATGATACAAAAGTGGAAGTTTAAGGAAAAGGTTTGGTTGAAAACTAATCTAAGTGTTCATATCTAACAAGCCATTCATTGGATAAATTTTGATTATTTATCTTCCTCATACATTGCACAATATTTTATAATAAATAGACATAGATACAACTTAAAACCCACAAAATATTATTCACACAAAAAAGAATCATAATTGAATGATCATAACTTTTCTATGCATTTAGAATAATTAAATATAATTGAATATATGAAGTATTAAAATATCTTTTAAAATAAATATGATGATTACCTAAACTATAAAATATTGAAAACACGTAAATTTTATATCTCTACACAAATGTACATCCTTAATTCGATGGAATTTAATTTCTTAAAAAAGTATAAATGAATATGCCATCAATGCCTTTCTAACCAACAACATAACTATCCACACTTATAGAAACACATTGCTTGAAATTCTAAGGACTAGTAAACTACAATTGATCATGTACTACACAACAACTAGATACTTAGAAGTCTTAATAAAACATTTGATGATTACAAGAGCTCAAACTCTCAAGAGATTATAATATTTCTGTAGCTTAGTGACAATGCACAAAAGAAAAGGGCCTCATCGTATATTGAATTTAAAGAATTGTAAATATAAAATAAATATAAAAATTTGACTTTGTGTTTGTACAAAATGAATAGAACATGTCTAAATATGACAGATATAACAAATATAAGATTCATTAAAAGTAAATATAAAAACAAAAATGTTACAATAAAGAATCTACATTAATAAAAAAATGTCATAGATCATTATGTGGCCAGCTTATTAAAATATTTCATGAAAGACTTAAATAAAGAACTGAGTATCTAGCGTATATACGTTGTCTCTTTCTGAAATAAACAATAAAATAAAAAATTACCTCGTGTTTATATCATTGACGTCCATGATAGGACATCTAATCATTTTTGGCATCTTCAATGAATAATAGCAAAAACAATTATAAAGACTCGGTCAAGGCTATCATATTATCGATTCGTAGGGTTAAATAGATTTTTTTTATAAAATAAGTCGATTAATTATTTGCAAATTTTTGGACCGCGTGCAACGACGCTGCTTGGAATAGGTCCAATCTAGAACGATACCTACACAAGCACGAATGAGTCTGCATTCATTTTATCTGCAGTCAACCATGAAACCTGCTATTTAGCTCCCACACCCTTTTTCTTTCTCACCATTTTTCTTTTGTTGCTACTGTTGATTAGAGGTTTTGTTTTCCTATACTAGTTAGTACCAATTCATTTGGGGGAAAGGAAACTGTTGTGGCAAATGGCAATACAATGGGGGATGGTTTTTCAATTTTCAATTTGTATATGTTTGATGGGATTTACTGCTGCTAAATGTGTTCCTGAAAAGTGTGGGTCTATGAATGTGAGTTACCCTTTTTATATTAACAATTCCGATTGTGGGTACCCTGGTTTTGAGATAATATGCAAAGAGGACCAAGATACTGGGATGTTCGCTCCGTTCTTTAGAGCTTATCTAGGTAATTTTACTCAGAAAATTCTTCCACCTCACGATTACAAGATTATGGAGATCAATTATATGGGTTATCTAACCATAAATTCTACTTCAATTTATGCCGAGTCGTGTGATTCAAAGAGTAGCGATTCGGTTTTCTTTCAGCCACCTAATGGAGGGCCTTTCGCCATTTCCATGTCTAATAAATTCGTGGTTATTGGCTGCAACACGTTCGGCGCTTACACATATGGGAGTTTCGGCGATGTTAGATGCGTGTCAATTTGTAGAGAACAACTTGATCCACCATACTGCCGCTATGGCTGTTGTGAAGTTAGTGTTCCAGATAATTTAAATTTGTTCAATTTCACTGGCGGAGGTGTGTTTCGTTTGCACAATTCTACTACCAACAGTTATGATATTAAGTGTGGCTTCTCCACCATATTGGACCCCTCCACATTCAGAGTAGTCGACAATGACACAACCCTCTTTTGGGGAGATGGTATGAAGGCTGATTATGGCCTCCGCCTCAACTGGGGAATAGGCTTTCAGAATTGCTCCACTGCTAGACAAACTGCCAATTATTCATGCTCCATCTACGCAGAATGCATTGACTCCCCTTCAGATCAAGGGCACGTATGCAGATGCCTTCCTGGGTATGAAGGAAATGGTTACTTTAATGGCACAGATTGCACAGGTATTATGTCGGCGCTTTTCTTAATCGGAACCACTATTCATATCTTGTTTTCTGTTTTATAATTATTGTTCTTGATTCTAATCATAGTGATTATGGCTGCTCAGACATAGACGATTGCAGTGATAACAAAATGAATATGTGCGTGGAAGCGAAGGAAGGAGGAATATGCCATAATTTGGCAGGTTCCTACAATTGTTCATGTGCAAATGCATATATTGGAGATGGGTTTAGAAATGGGACAAAATGTGTATCCCCACAATCCACAAACACCCTCAAATCTGGAATCATAGGTGAAAATATAGATGGCGTGTCTCTGTACTTTCTTTTTCTTGGTATTTCAAATAGTATAGTCACTAAAATCTTCACTGTTTGGTGAGAGCGCAGGGTCTGTTTCATCATTCGTGGTAGTTACAGTGGGTGCATGTGGACTATTTTGGTGTTTGAGGAGGCGTCGTTTGAAACACGCGAAAGAGAGGAATTTCGTGCAGAATGGGGGGTTACTGTTGCAGGAACGCATCGCTACCATGGGGGGAAGAAAATGTCTGAGAATATTTTCTGAAGCAGAACTACAAATTGCTTCCAAGGATTATTCAATGGAACTGGGCAGAGGTGGGTTCGCAACGGTGTACAAAGGAGTCCTTGTTGATGGCACGCCTGTGGCAATCAAAAAACCCAAGTCAATTTCGGATGAATTTATCAACGAAATTATAATTCTGTCCCATATAAATCACAGGAATGTAGTGAAATTGCTTGGTTGCTGCATGGAAACCCAATTTCCATTGCTTGTGTATGAATTCGTATCAAATGGGACAGTTTATCAACATCTGCACTCGGGCGAGAGGAAATTGTCATGGCAAACAAGGCGGCAGATTGCCATTGAAACTGCAGAGGCGATATCATATATGCATCTTCAAGCTTCTCAGCCTATTTTCCATCGTGACATAAAATCCTCTAATATTTTGTTAGATGACACATTCACTCCAAAAGTAGCAGACTTTGGTCTTTCTCGTTTAAGACCTTCCGAAGAGATGCAGCTGAGCACAATAGCAGTGGGTACTCGAGGGTATGTGGATCCAGAGTTCGTGAGGAGCAGTCACTTTACAGAGAAGAGTGATGTTTACAGCTTTGGTGTGGTTCTAGTGGAGCTTCTCACTGGTCTTACGCCCTTGTTGTCTATGGAAGGATCAATGTGCGCTTTGTATGACCATTTTCTATCTGCACTCAAGGAGAACCGCCTGACTGAAATTTTAGAGCCTGAAATCATGATTAATGAGGAAAACAAAGGGCAGATGGAGAATATGGCGAGATTAGCAAAAGCATGTTTACAAGTGAAAGCAAAAGAAAGGCCATCGATGAGAGATGTGGTGGAAGAACTTGTTTGGATAAGAGCTGCTACAAGACAATCGTGGATTTACAGAGATGTGAGTCTTATAGAGCACAAGACTGATCCAAAACAAGCAACGCTAAATTATTACGCCTTGCTAAACACAGGTGATAGTACTTCCGGGGATCTTTACCCTTTTCCAACTATTACAACAATTTCTTTAGAGGACCCATCTTCTCGATTGATTCAGATTGAGATGGCTGATAAGAATGGACGGTGATCAAGGCAGCGGAAGTCAGTCTTCATTTCTTGTTTCTAAGAAATGGAAAATGACTTCGACCTATATTTCTCAGTTGATGGGGTACAAATTTGTAGGATAAATTTATAGATATAATCTTCTTATAGGTGTCTTGTTATTGTTGTAATTTTCTATATAAGGACAGAAATAACACCTATGTAATGTAATTTTTATTTTTTGAGAAAATCAAAATTTGTCAATTTTTTTTGGGTCCACACATAATATACATATAATTAAATGTTTTGCAAACAAAGTCAACTATGACTATCATACACGTTATTGTTAATTATATTTTACAATTTATTTAAAAAGTAATACACTAAAGGTATTATTTATGTTAAGCACATATTAAATATTTTATTTTAATTCTAATAAATCATATCAATATATTGTTGTTCTCACTTTTGAATCCTATTGATTTTAAAATATTTCATAAATATTGTCCATTATGTGCTATCTTTTCATGCCCTCATACCAATTTAAGACATTCATGATGAGCTGCTTCCCTTTTCAAATAAATTCTAAGGTAGTTGAGATGTCCTGTCTCATATTCAAGAAAAAACAAGTTTGAGAATTTATAAAATCAAGTGCAGTTTTCTCTTATGGAAATGTTTCTAGGTAATTTTTGCTCAATGTGGTTGGTTTTCATATAGGTCGAATTGGACATTTGAGTATAATTTGAAATGAAACATTTGTGACACAATTCAAATAGTAAGGAGATGGATGAAATATAGAAGAGTTAAAGTGATATTTTGATGTAGTTGGATTGAATGCCAAAAAAATGTAAATCCTTTTGTACATAAAATAATCACATCCAAAGTCAAAAAAGATATTTGATATGTTGGGGAAATCAGTTTGGCAAATGAAGGCACTAGGGTTATTTAATTTCTAGATTCAAGACATCAATTTAATGTTGCGGTTTACCATTGTTTGCTTGAAAAAATACTCTTAAATTCCATATAATGAAAATGAGCTTTCAATTTCCTTAGATTTGGTTTCCAGCGAACATGGAATTTATAAAGATAATGAATATTTTGAGATAATACCATTAAAAATGACAGGAAAGATAGTGTAAATAGAGGAAATTTAAAATAAAATGAAGGGAAAGTTCTCCCTTGATACGATTGAGTATAATAGTTTGTTTATACTTGACAAATGAGTAAACATAAAGAAAAATATTATATTATATTAGAAATGATGGAGCATGAAAATGTGAAACTTAATTCAATAAAATACAAACTTTTAATAAATTACAAGAGTTGGGCCAGTGATATTTTTTGAATGAACCATGAATTTCACTAAAATGAAAGGAGGAAGCATAAAAAAATACCTATATAACACTCTCAACAAAACATTATGTCCATGTTGGAAATGTGAAAAAAGGTGGAGTTATTGATTAAAGAATTGGAATATAGTTACATGAATGAGGACCATGTTATAAAAATTCTTCCTCTTTTGTATGTAGATGTTGGCATTAAAAAACATAAATATTTTTTTTGAGAAAGTTCTAAATTCTGGTGAAGAAGATATGAGGGTTGGGAAAACCACAATTTTTTGCTTGAAGGAATGGAATTTGCAAAGTGAATGTTTATCGAAAGAACTACAATTTATCCAACTAGTTGTGATGCACTTGTGAAGTCAAATGACATAGAAAAGGTGAGTTCATTTCTATTTGAATTTTTCAAAGGGAAACAAGTAAAGCCACAATATATGTAATTTAGTATAGTCTTACAAAAGTATGCCGAAAGAGGAGATTTTGCAAACATCAAGAAAATATTTGATGAATTGACTAGTATTATATATAAAAGTTAGCTAAGATCATATAGGAAGATTCTTTGAAAGCTTATATATAGGCATGAAAGATTAATATTGGATATAGTAGCTAGTTATGATCATATAAGCTTCTTTTACAAGATTATATAAAGGCATGAATTCCTACTTATAACTTTAAGAAAAGAATGTTAGATAGGTTTTACCCAAATAGAATGATTAAAAATCTTCTACAGAAGGTTGATACACCCCTATATACACTACATTTCTTTTTTATCTCATGGAGAATGAAATATTATTGGATGTTGTCAATTAATGGTTATTTGTCAGGGTGTACTCTCATTAATATCTAATCGTAGGTCATGGCACTAAGATTGTCAAGGAAAGATGAAGATCATGTAAGTTATAAACGAGCATATAAAATTAATAAACATATCTAAGCCAACAACAGAAATACAAAGACAAAACACATAACACAACAAATTATAGTGGTTCACCAAATCTGGCTATGCCCACTTTCAAAGCAGAGACTATCTTTATTAACGTTTAAGCAATACAACTATCCATTCATGGTCTATGCACAACCATTTATATAAACAAATACAACTATCAAATGAAGAGATGAGAAGACGTAAAACCATGTGACCGTTGGGCTTCACATTCCCAACAATCTCCCACTTCAAGTCCAACTGGTACAACCATGAATAGTGACATCTTTGCATTTCCACTTTTAATTTACATCGCCACCAGACCATAAGAAGACTTTAACTTTGCCAAACGCTATTCAAGAACACTGTGAATTATTCTGCTTCAAATTCTGTAGGACTGAGACACTCTAATAACAAAATTTCTTCCCTTACAACTTTTATAGGTACAAACTCACCCATAAATCCATGATCAGGAATACCCCTTTTTATAGATTCAAAATACATTCCTTCATCCAAAGAATAATACATCTGATTATATTTACACAACATCCAAACCAAATTGAAAAAAAATCTCAATAAAATGATATTATTCATGGTTCTTTGAATAAGTTATTTTGATGCTAAGATTCTAGCAACATTTGAGAAATAACTATTATATCTAAATCCAATTGTACAAATAATAACACTAGTAGCATCATAGTATAATTGTTCATAATTCCTCATCAGACTAGACCTTATATCAAATTCTCAACCACTCTACTGATGTTGGGTTCCTTCATCCTCATTCTCCTTACACTCTTCCTCTATGACAGTGTCCTAGGGTTTATCAAATGTTTCTATTGGTTTGATCAAATAAAAAATCCCTTTTTCAACTCCTCAACCAACATAGAGGCCTCTTTCATATACCCAGGGTCTCGTTCAGAGGGATCAGTTTTAATCTCATCACTATTATTATTAGATTTTGTATAAGAGCCAATTTCCTTCCCCTCCCCAATTTCACTAGCCTTTTCTTGACCATTCTCTAGTCAACTTTGGGATACCTCCCCTGTTTTTTCACCCAATTTTATCACTCTTCTCTGTAAATTGGTTGCTTCTTATGAACACAGGATCCACATAACCTGGTGCGCCTGAGGGAAAAAGGGTGCTAAGATGCATTTCATCAGAAGGTCGTAGATGAGAAATACCAAACTCGGCCACTTTCGGAGTAAATGTGTCATCTAGAAGAATATTCGATGACAATTTTATGTCACGATAGAATATGGATTGGGAAGCTTCATGATGCACGTATGCTATACCTTCTGCTATCTCTATGGAAATTTGCCACCTTCTTTCACAGGACAAGTGCTTCTCTAGAGAATGTAGATGTTGAATGAGTGTTCAATTTGGCACAAATTCATAGACAAGCAAAGGAAGCTGAGTAAGGAGACAACAACTAATCAATTTCACTATGTTTCCTCAGGAAAAAATGATTTGGGCTTTTTAATGGCCACTGACATGCCATCTAAGAGAACTCCTTTGTACATAGTTGCAAAGCCCCCTTCCCCCTTTTCCTAACTCTATTGAGCAGTTGTTGGAGGCTATTTTTAAGTCTGCTTGAGAAAACATTATGAGGATTTTTCTTCCTCCCATGGAAGCAATACGTTCCTGCATCTCAAGACCCCCATTCTCTATAAAATTCTTGTTCTTGTCGCCAGCATATTTGAATTGACGTCTCCTCAAGTACCAAAATAGTCCACAAGCTGCAAGTGAAACTCCGACAAATGAAGAAACAGAACCTGTCGAACCAGCAAACATCAAATTCTTAATAATAATTGTTGGGCTTAAAAAATTATGACGAATATACATCTAAGTAAAGAAAATTAAATTAAATTGTTATGACAGAAATATATCGACATTTCCTGGAATACCAGCTTCACAACATCCATAGGTGTTGCAGTACCTTGGAGTATACTGACTTATACACGCAGATTCACAGTTCCCTTCCCCGCCGTTAAGAGTGAAAGAACCCTTTGCTCTGCAACCAATCACCGCGAATTTATTGGAGGAGTAAATGGTAAAAGGGCCATCTGCAGGTAACTTAAAATGTAAATGGACATGGCTTTCAGAGAAGTGGAATCTATGATGAGAGAGCCCGCATAACTCATCTCCGTTGCTGTACCATTTACTGAAACGCCAAGAAATAGACTCCAATTGCCATTCTCCTTCTGCATGCACATTATCTGGAAACCGGGAAGCCCACAACTTGAATTGGATATCCAAAATGGAAAAAAGTGACATTTTTTTTTATCCACACCACTCAGGATCGCATCGTGCAACACCAGAGACGGCCAAATACAACGAAATAAGAATTACACTACCGACCTGCCACTACATCTGTTTATGGGACGCCATTTTTTCTTTGGAAGCCATCAAATTTGGTGATAAATGGTGTTGGAAGCCATCCTAGAAATACATGTCGCCTTGAATACAAAATAAAGTGCCTTGTGATATACAATGAAGATCAACGTGCTAGCACCATACCTAAAGAATAGATTACACATATGAGAAATTCATACCATGCTACCATAGGATCCAAAGATAGGTCTTACATAAGATAACTACGTTACGTAGCTTAAGCATCGAAAGATAAATATATTTTAGGGTCGATGAGAACGCCGCAATTGAGACCATGTCTTGATCACCACAAAATTCAACAACCACCAAAGGATAACACCGAGAAGCAACGCTCCAAAGATTGAACACAATTGTTATACCAAAATTCCTGACACACTGCATGAATGATCGAAGACCAAAGTATACTTGGAAAGAACTCTGTGTAGACACCCAAAATTGGACACTCTTGCGAGCTCCCATTAACTATTAACATTTCTGCTATTAATTAAGTAATTCTTTAATTATTTGCTTAATTACCTTATTTCTTCTATAAACCCAATCTTTTCACCATTTAATTACCCTTTTCGATATTAGTTAAATAATAATAATAATTTAATTAATTAACCTTAATTAATTGGTCCTTACTGATTAATTAAATTCAATTTCTTTAATCCCATAGTTTAAACAATTATCATTAATTATTTAAATTATCGAATTATTTTATCTTAATGAAATTAATTTCATTTCACTTTCCATTAATTTCATACTAATTTCATATTCTTCTAAAGATTGAAATTTCAATTCAATTTAAATCTGTAGACACCTAAAAATGGCTAGTTACTCTCACACATTGACTATACTAACATTCTTCTTCAATTATTAACTAATATTTATTATTTAATTAATTGACATCCTTCTACTATATTCCTAATTCAAATTCATCATTTCTTTTTAATTTCAAAATTAAGTGATTTTAATTAATTACTTAATTATTAAACGTCAAAATAAATGTTCATTAAATATTGTGCTATAAAGTAATTAAATAATTAACATTATTTAATTAATATTCCCCTTTTTGTTATTATTACACACATGTAATAATTACATTTAGTAAATCAAATCTCCACTCATAATTAAATAAATAATATTTATTTTATAAAAACTGATTATTCTTTTATAAAGTAATTAATTAATAAATATTATTTAATTATTCTCTAGAACATTTCAATTAATTAAATAATTACATCATTTAATTAATATTCCCTCTTTGTGATTATAACACATATATAATAATTATATAAATCAAAGATCCACTTATAATTAAATAAATGATATTTATTTAATTAAACTAATTTTCCTCTCATAAACAAATAAGATTAAATTGTTTATTTATATTCCCCTATGTGCAAATAAATGAATTCTTTTATTTATTTAATCATATTATTTATTCCACTTCTGAGTAATACTATGTTTCATTTAACTTCTTAATCACAATTTTTCACTCCACAATTCTCTCTCTAAACTGATCAATCAAATCAATTGTCTATTAATCTACCCAATATTCTATTCCATCTAGTTATGCTTCTAATCAATCAATCCAGTTGATAGATCAATCAATTTAGTCAACTCATCAATCAACTCACTCCACTCTTCAATCTATTTAGTTAACAGATCAATCTATCATGTTGACTAGGCAATCAAGTGAATTGAAATCCCAATCAAACTAAGTTCACTCTTCAATCATAGATAATAGATCCCAACAATCATGGAGTCCTGATTGGAACCCCAAAATTCTTATAAATAGAGAGATAATTCTAATAATTTGTGAACAACATTTGCTTTGAATTCTTATGCTGGCACATTGAGCACTCATTTCTGAGAGCCCACATTGCATAGAGAAGGAGAAAAAAGATGAAGGACTACATGATTTGCATATTCATTTTTCTGAAATGATTGCATATTGATTAATCATTTATGCTTGATATTTATCTTTCTTTCTTTCTTTCTTGATATTGTGACGCAAGGAGGGTATGGAGAAAAAGGGCTCAAGGCACTCTCAACTATCCAAACCAAATTGTATAACAACACAGATCAACAACACAAAAATAGAGAGAAGAAACAACATAACTTATATGAATTCAACAAACTTATTACATGCCGGGTTGTGAGGCCTTCCCAGTTTTGGCCATATATATTCATATATTCAAAGGATAATCTTCATACATGTGAGGTCACAAACCTGCTATTCAAATGTTAACCCTTAATCTCCTATCTCTAACTGATGTCCCAAAACTAAGAACATAAAACCAAATATATACAAGAGTCCACCAAAGAGGTCGGTACTTAGATCCTAAAGATCCAACATAGGAAATAACAAAGACCCAGATTTAGGTCCACACACATCCCAATGAGAGATCCCAAATTAATTATGCTACATAAATTAAATGCAGAAGTCGGCGAGAAGATCCAACTTCAAAATAAACAAGTCGGTAAGAAGCTGATCAAGCAACAGGAACAATTTGGTAAGAATATAACTGAGCAATAGAAACAACTCGGTGAAAGAGACCACCGAGCAGTCAACATACACCGAGACCCATTGGTAAAGAAAGATAAAACAAGAAATCGAGCAACAATAGTTACCGAGCAGCCTCAAAACAAGCTACAAAATAACCGCAAACATATTTTTGGTTGACCAGGATTGCCAATGAACCCAAGATGCTCCTGCATTAGACACCCGGGGTTGACAGAAATTAATCACTGAATCATGTGTCAGGTCCAACCTGAATTGAATCCAAATCAGATTGAGAAATGCAAGATGAGTCCTCAATCGGTCTATTCTTCCATTTTATCAGATACTCCAAGTATTCCTTTTCTTTTGTACTTCTGCCAACTCTCTATTTCAAAATCTTCTCAACTTCCTCTATCTGTTTCTTAGGATAATCACTTGGTACTGTCACTTCTTCATTAGGTTCATGATACTCATACAAATATGAAATATTGAATATAGGTGATATATCCATGTCATCTGGTAATTCTACTTCATTAGCATTTCCACTGTCAAATCTTCTCAATATTTTGCAAGGACCAAATTTCTTCATCTTCAATTTTCCATATGTTCCAATAGGAAATCTGCCTTTCTTCAAATGAACCATTACTGCATCACCAACTTCAAAAGTTTTATGTCTCCTTGATTTATCTGCATCATCCTTGTATTTCTGATTACTTTGCTCCAACTTCTATTTTACATCCTCATGCAATGTCTTCATGAACTCAACAAACTTTTATGCTTCAACACTTCTTTTCTCTTCTCCAACAATGTCTCTTAAGTTTGATATAACTCTCAATTGTGTTCCATGAATAATCTCAAAAGGTGTCTTTCCAATAATTCTATTTACTGAACTATTGTATGCAAACTCTGCTTGTACCAACACCAAATCCCAATTACTCAGTGTGTCTCCAACTAAGCATCTTAACAAGTTACCCAAACTTTGGTTTACAACCTCTGTTTGTCCATCAGTCTGTGGATGAAATGTAGAACTATACTTCAACTTGGTGTCCAAATTTTTCCAAAGTGTTTTCCAAAAATAGCTAACAAACTTTCTGTCTTAGTTAGAGATGATACTCCTTGGCAATCCATGCAATCTGACAATCTCCTTAAAGAAAAGATCTGCTATATGTACTACATCTGATGTTTTTCTACTTGGTATGAAATGTGTCATTTTAGAAAGTCTATCCACAACAACACATATGCAATCATCACCTCTTGCTGTCCTCAGTAAGCCAAGAACAAAATCCATGGTGTTATCACTCCAAGGTTTCTCAGGAACAGTAATTGGTGTATACAATCTAGTATTATGACTTACTCCTTTTGCAACTTGACAAACTCCACAACTTTTCACAAATTTCTGAACATCCTTATATAATTGAGGTAAAAAATACCTTTCCTTAAGCAAACTCATTGTTGAATCAATACCAAAATATCCAGCCAAACTACTACTATGTTTTTCCTTTATCAAATTAGTTCTCATTGATCCTCTCATTATGCACAACTGAATACCTTTGAACAACATATATTCTTGAATGAAATAGTCTTCATACTTACTTGGTTGATTTGGAATAGGTGCTCTGCACACTCTCCACTGCTCAGAAAAATCAGGATCATTTTCATACAAATTCTTCATGTCATCAAAACCAAGAACCTCAATTCTCATTTCAATCAACAAATATTTTCTTCTACTCAATGCATCATCAAATTGGTTAGAAACTCCACTCTTATGCTTTATCACAAATGTGAAACTCTGCAAATACTCTACCCATTTCATATGTCTCTGATTCAATTTATTCTAACTACCCAAATACTGTAAAGCCTTATGATCAATATACGACACAAATTCACTTGGCATCAAATAATGTCTCCATTTCTTTAGAGCTTGAACAATAGCATATAACTCTTGATCATAGAAATCATATTTCCTTTTAGCATCATTCAACTTTTCACTAAAGAAAGCAACATGTTTTCCTTCTTGGGCCAACACAACTCCTATTGCACTTCCACTTGCATCACATTCAACTTGAAATACTTTATTGAAATCAGGTAAGACTAACACAGGAAATTCAACAACCTTCTCCTTCAAAGTCTCAAATATCTTATCAGCTCCATGTGTCTATTTGAAGTCTCTTTTATCTCCTCTCATTGTCTCAGTCATAGCATTACAAATAGATCTAAAATTTCTGATAAACTTCCTTTAAAACTTGCCAATCCCTGAAATGATCTTACCTCACTGACATTCTCAGGTGTAGGCCAAATAAGAATAGCTTCAACCTTCTCAGGCTCCATCTTCAAACCATCAGTTGAAATCACAAAACCTAAATACATAAGTTCTTCTTTCATGAAGGAACACTTTTTCAGATTTGTCAGCAACTTTTCGTCCTTCAATCTCTCCAATACTTGTCTTATATGCCTCAAATTCTCTTCTCTAGTCTTACTCAATATCAGAATATCTTCCAAGTATACAATCACACACTTATTCAATAATTTTTCAAAACCTCATTCATCAACCTCATAAATGTACTCGGTGCATTAGTTAAACCAAAAGGTACAACCAACCACTCATACAAACCTTCCTTTGTATTGAAAGTAGTCTTCCACTTATCACCTTCTCTGATTCTGATACGATGATATCCACTCTTCAAATCAATTTTCATAAAATATTTTACTCCACTCAAACAATCCATTATATCATCCATCCTCGATATAGGAAACCTATACTTAACCATGATCTTATTGATTACTCTTGAATCAATGCACATTCACCATTCTCCATTCTTCTTAGGTGCCAATACATCTAGTACTACACATGGACTCAAACTTTCTCTAATTAAACCCTTGTTCAACAACTCATGAAATTGTCGGTTGAGTTCTTCATTCTCAATTGGTGTCAAACAATGTGGTGCCTTGTTCGGTAAAATAGCTCCAGGAATTAGATGCATACAATGACTAATATCTCTCATTGGTGGAAAACATGAGGTACATTATCTGAAATGATCTCCTTGTACTCAGTAAGAAATTTCTCAACTTCTATGAAACTTCATGTTCTGTATTCTTACTCGGTTTGTTAGGAATCAAATCATAACAAATATTATTTCTTTTCAAATACTTAACAAACTATCTACCTTCCATCTGGAAAAATTTCACAGATGTACATATCTCACCAACAGATTCTTCAACCAAAGGTAACAAAATTTATTTCTTACCATCAACCCAAATAGTATATCTATTCCTTCTTCCATCATGTATGGCATGTCTATCATATTGCCAAGGTCTACCCAATAGAATATGACAACTATCCATTGGCATAATATCACACAACACCTTATCATAATACTTTCCAATGTTTAGATTCATAAAACATTGTTCACTCAAAATTAGTGTATGCTCATCCTTGATCGATGAAATCTGATAGGGCTTCAGATGCATCATTCTTTACAACTACAACTTTGTGATCATCTCTTCAGATGCTATATTCTTTGAGCTTCCACTATGAAAAATTACCTTCCAAACTTTGTCTGCAACTCTACATCTGGTCTTGAACAAAATTTTCCTGACAGGATCTTGCTTATCTTTCTCAATCCAAAGTATCCTTCTGATCATTATATTTCCTGCCTTCTCAGGTTAATTTGGTGACTCTTCTTGTACCAAATCATTTCTGCTACTACTGACTTTCTTACTTTCATGTGTACACTCAAAAGATCTACGCCCTTCTTCACCACAATTGTAACAAGTTCCTTGGAACCCTCTTCTTCTATAACCACCTCGGGAGTAGTTTCCTCTTCCTTAGAATGAACTTCCATATTTCCATTCTGTCTTTCCTTTGTCTTGATATGTGTCTGAATTGTCTTGTCTGGTTTAGATCTACTATTTTCACCATGAAATCTGTCTCTTCCTCTACGGAATCTACCACCTCTACCTCTTTTCCTTGGTTCATATCTTTTGTTCAATTTCTCCTCAGCTTTTAGGGAAAATTGATATGCCTCTTCAATACTCTCCATCTTGACCAAGTTGATCTCATCTTTTATAGAACTTATTAATCCATTTAGATATCTTTCTATTCTTTCCACTTCATCTTCAACATGTACCGATTTGATTTCTAATATGTAGAATTCTTTAGTATAATCTTTTACTGAGCTATCTTTCTAATTCAAACTTTGAATTCTCCTCACTAGGTTAATCTGGTAATCACAAGGTAGAAACTTTCCTTTCAATTTGTTTATCATCTTATCCCATACCTTGATCTTGTCTTTGCACTTCTTCTTTTGATCCTATTGTAGATGCTCCCACCACAAGGATGCATGACCTTTCAAATTTGTACTTGCAATATTTACTTTCTTCTCCTCTGATACATTCTCATACTAAAAATATTTTTCCATCTCAGTTATCCAGTCTATCAATTCATCAGAATCCAACTTTTGACTGTACTTAGGAGGATTAAATTGAGGTGTGGACTTCAAACTTGTCAATGCTCACAAGAATCTCTCTTCTTCCCGATCCATCACAGGTGCTGGTGCAACTTCTCCTTGCACTTCTTCCAATTCATCATCACTAACATCTTCAAGATGTCTTACTCTACACTGGGCTATTTCAACAACTTCCAATCTTGCAGCCATATGTCTTAGCATATCAACTAGACTTGGATCTACATTTCCTCTCCCATGAACCATCTTGAAATCCTCTGCAATTGTAGGTCAGATCATAATCTGCTACCCCATAAAAATATCAACCAACTAGGGTTAAGGCTTATAAGAAGGAACTTAAATCTAATCTTCGCTCTAATACCACCTGATGCAAGGAGGGTATGGAGAACAAGGGCCCAAGGCACTCCCAGCTATCCAAACCAACTTGCAGAACAACACATAAGGAACAACACAGAAAGGGAGAGAAGAAACAACAAAACTTATATTAATTCAACAAACTCATTACATGCTGGGCTGTGAGGCCTTCCTGGTTTTGGCCATATACATTCAGATATTCAAAGGATAATCTTCATACATGCAAGGTCACAGACCTTCCATCCAAATTTTAACCCTTAATCTCCTATCTCCAACTGATGTCACAAAACTAAGAACAAAAAACCAAATATATACAAGAATCCACCAAAGAGGTCGGCACTCAGATCCTAAAGATCCAACATAGGAAACAATAATGACCCAGATTTAGGTCCACACACATCCCAATGAGAGATCCCAAATTAATTATGCTACAAAAATTAAATGTAGAAGTCGGCCAAAAGATCCAACTTCAAAATAAACAACTCGGTAAGAAGCTGACCGAGCAACATGAACAACTCGGTAAGAATGTAACCGAGAAAAAAAAACAACTCAGTGAAAGAGACCATCGAGCAACCAACATACACTGAGACACATTAGTAAAGTAAGACAGAACAAGTAACTGAACAACAATAGTTACCGAGAACTTTACCGAGCAGCCTCCAAACAAGCTACAAAACAACCATAAATATATTTTTGGTTGATAAGGATTGCCAATGAACCCAAGATACTCCTGCATCATATTGAGAATACTAACTATCGAACAAATCTCTTTGTGGTTGAGATTTTGATGTTATTACAGGTACTAAAGATCCTTATTACCACAATTATAAATGGTGAACCCAATGTGAACTCACATGAGCTAGACAAATAAGAGGGAAATAGAATCATAAATATATTTGCATACATGTGTGGGTTAGATTATAGGTTAAATATATTTTTGATGTAATAATGGATAATGATGGATGAAAATGATATCACAATGATGGGCATATTTTATTGAAGTATAGGGTGGGCCAACACATCATCTTTTCCCATTTTCCATTTTGCGGTTTGTTTCTTCCTTCTCATTAAGCATAAGTGCAAAATGGTGAGACCAATCAATTTTTTCCACGTGGATCAATTTTTTATAGTTAGGTGATGTGGGCAAGTTCTATTATAATATAAATTCTTAATTTTTTGGCTGTGCATCTTCATGTTAATCTATGACCCTGGTTTCTTTCGCTTTTTCATGATTATTCCAAAAAGTTTTCTGTGGGTGATGTGCAAAACCGCAATGTCGTTAGGCCTAATGCCAGTAATACCTATGACATGTCTTGTTGACATTTGAAGTGGGATAACACGTCATATTTTTTGCAATGATGGATTTTTTCCAGTGGCCTAATTTGACTGTTTACGGCCATGACACATTACCAAAACTGAAATTTAATGTTTAACGACTTCTTTTGGGTTGTGTAACATGACGCCAATGTATCCCATGCTCATTTACTTGTTACAGGGATAAGAATTATTATTTCCATCTATTGGATGCATCATCTGGCCTCTTCCTATAACTTCATGGATGAATGCTCACACATAGATCATATTTTGATCTGATATTTATATCTTCTACTTTCTGTAACCTAACTCTACTGTGGTTTGGGTTTGAACTCAAATGTAAAATTAGAGTTATGCTAACTCTATAAAAAAGTAATCTTTGTACATAATCTAGGTTGTTCTTCTTTGGTTCTTTGGTAGTAGCTATGCTCTACAACTGTAATCTTTTTTCCTTATGTCAATAAATTTTATGTTTTTCCTTTTCTTACATCCAACTACTTAGTGCATTTCCTTTCCTCGAGTTGAATGAGTTCCTTTCCTATTCTCATCTTGTATGTTGTATTAGATCTTCTTAATAGTTTTTGTCTTGTGAATGTCATTCCTTATAACATCTATTAAGTTATAATCTTCATATTTGTTTTTAATAAGATTAGACTTAAGAACCGTGTATGTTGAGTTTTTATTGATGTTAAGTGTAGTCATAGGTAGGGAGAGTAACCATATCAAATTGGTGCATCACCTTTTCCCTTTCAACATATTCGTCTCTCTTTTCCCTCAAAAGTAATAGTTTAGGTGCATCCTGATTGTAAGAAAGTCAACCTTATCCTAAGGTTCAACCTCGCTTGTCAAGTCCCATGCTTGGAAGCTGTTTCCATGTTTCACAAGGTTGCCTAGGTCGCTAATCACCATCTAGAAAAGGGTGCAAAGTTTTGTGTTAACAGGTACCTCATATTCTCATAGGAAATGATACAAAAGTGGAAGTTTAAGGAAAAGGTTTGGTTGAATGCTAATCTAAGTAAATATATAATAACCCATTCATTGGATAATTTTTGATTACTTCTCTTCCTAATATATGGCATAATATTTAAAAAAAAAAAGACTTGGATACAGTTTGAAACACAATATATTATTCAAACACATAATAAGAATCATAATTGAATGATCATAAATTTTCTTTGTATTTAGAATAATTAAATACAATTGAATATATTAAGTATTAAAATATCTTTTAAAATAAATATGATGATTACCTAAACTATAAAATATTAAAAACATGTAAAATTTATATATCTCTACACAAATGTACATCCTTAATTCAATGGAATTTAATTTCTTAAAAATATATAAAAGAATATGCCATCGACACCTTTCTAACCAACGATATAACTCCACACTTATAGACACACTTTGCTTGAAATTCCAAGGACTAGTAAACTACAAATGATCAAATGAACTACACAACAACTAGGTACTCTGAAGTCTTAACAACATTTGATGATTACAAGATCTCATTAATTATTATATTGAGCTCAAACTCTCAAGAGATTATAATATTTGTGTAGCTCTGATACATGCACAAAAGAAAATCGCCTCATCATATATTGAATTTATAGAATTGTGAATATAAAATAAATATAAAAATTTAACTTTATGTTTATAAAAAACGTATATAATATGTCTAGATATGATAGATATAATAGATACAAGATTCATTAAAAGCAAATATGAAAAGAAAAATGTTACAACAAATAATCTACATTAATAAAATTTTTGTCAATAGGTCATTATGTGGTCTTATTAAAATATTTTATGAAAGACGTAAATAAAGAACTGAGTATCTAACACATAATATACATTGTCTCTTTCTGAAATAAACAATAAAATAAAAAAATTACTAAATGTTTATATCATTGACATCCATGATATGATATCTAATTATTTTTGGCGTCTTCAATAAATAATAGAAAAAACAATTATAAAGACTCTGCCAAGGCTACGATCTTATTGATTCATAGGGTTAAATAGATTTTTTTTTGTAAAATATCTTGATTAATTATTTACAAATTTTTGGACCATGTACAAGAAGGCTGCTTGGGATAGATCCAATCTAAAATGATATGTACACAAGCATGAATGAGTCTACATTTATTTTATCTATAGTCAACCATGAAGCCTTCTATTTAGCTCCCACACCCTTTTACTTTCTCACCATTTTTTTGTTACAGCTGATTAGAAGTTTTGTTTCCCTGTACTAGTTAGTACCAATTCATTTGGGGGAAAGAAAAATATTGTGGCAAATGGAATTACAATGGGGGATGGTATTATGATTTTCAATGTGTATTTGTTTGATGGGATTTACTGTTGTGAAATGTGTTCCTTAAAAGTGTGGGTCTATGAATGTGAGTTACCCTTTTTATATTAACAATTCTGATTATGGGTACCCTGGTTTTGAGATAACATGCAAGGAGGACAAAATCTATGTAACTCATTAAAATATTTAATATTTTATGTGTGCTCGGCCTAGTAGTGCTATCTTGTGTGAGGAGGTCTTTAGTCTGGGTCACCCTGTATTGGAGAGGGGAGATGGCTCATTTCCTAGAATTTTTTATTTTTTCTCCCTCATTTTAGTTTGGAGAATCTCTGTTCCTTTGTTTTGAGGAAGAGTCTGGAATTGCTCCTTCTAGTTTTTGAGGTTCTGTTTAGTTGGTTTTCTCTCTTCTTGTTCAATATTAGATTTGGTTTATCAAATGTAATTTTGTGAGGTGGGGAGGATCTATTCATGGTACTCTACTTTAGCCCCATGCTTCAGTGATATTTATCTCTATTTCCATATTTAGTGGCAGAATATTGTTCTAGGTTTGTGGTAGAGTTTGTCTATGTTCGTTCTGAGAGATGTCATTTCCTTAAGAAAGTTGTTTTAATTTTGGTTGGAAATGTCCATTCTATGTTTCAGAGGAGTTTAAGTGGTGGGTATGGTTTTGAAACGCTTGAGGCTTGGGTCTCTCTTATGGATTTTTAGATTGCATCTTTTGGATGGGAGATAAGTTTTATGTATGGTATTATTTTTAGGTTTCTTGTTCTTGGGTTCCTAATTATGGAGTTGTTGGAGGTCACTGAAGTTGGTTTTATTTTGGGGAAGAGATTTCATGATCTTGATCCTTTCGCGTTCCTCTCTCTATTTTGGGTTGTCATTTCCTTGAAGCCTTCTTGTTTTAGTGTTGGTGTAGGTTTTTGGTGTAGTTTCTTGGGAGAATTATTTTCATGGGAAACTGGTATCCTATTTGTTAAGTTGGTGAAGTTCATTTTTTTTTAAATTTTCTTAAGGGACTATGCATTGATGATCTCAACCCTTTTCTTTCTTCCTTTTTTTTAGGGTACCTTTTTTGATGGAGATGAAATCTCTCAGTGTAGGTGTTTTGTGGTCTCTGTGTACATTTTGGTTGGGGGTAATTGGTTCTATACATCTTAAGAGGATAAGATTTACTATGCATGTACCCTTATGGACCACACCCTCTTCTTGTGTTTGGTGTCTTCCAACCTATGATATTGTGCTTTTGGCTAGATGAGTGGGATCTTGGATGAAGTGGTGTTGGATGTGTTTGGGGTGAGGTTTTTAAGAGGAAGGGCTTTGATGTGCTTTCCCCCATACACTTCCTCTCTTTTTCATGGATCCCCTTTGTCTTGTTGTTCTGGTTTGTGACAAGCAAGAGGATATTGGTTGTTGGTTTACTGGTTGTGGAATTTTGTGACTATCTTCAGTTGATGTGCATTATTTTTTCATGACCTTCTTCTTCACCTTATTTCTCTAGACACCATTTTCCTTGTCAGCCTTTTTCAGTACTAGTGGTAATTAGTTCTTGGTTATAGATCCTATGTTGGAGATTGGGAGTGATTTTTTAAGGGGTTGAGTGTTGATGATCTTGTTCCTTCTCTCCTCCTCTCTCTACACCAGGTTCCTTCTACTCGATAGGTTTCTTTGTACTTGGATACATTTCCTATTGAGGTGGATAAAATTACTATGGAGGTAGAGTTATATGTAGCATAGAGGGTTTAGTTTCTCCTAGGATTGTATTTTCTTCTATTGTTGATTCCTACCACCTCAATTCCTATGGAGGTAGATTTTTGTGGAGCCAAGAGGGTGTGGTTTCTCCTAGGATTGTATTTTCTTGTGTTGTTGATTCATATATAGGTAGAATCCTATGGTGTTAGAGAAGGTATTTTTGTGAGAAATTGATTTATAATGAAGGTTTGGGGAGCCTTTCAAAACCCCTTGTATGATACTTTTATGTTTGGATGTTTAGACCTTTGCTATTTTTTGGCAGGTATTTTTGGGTCTAATAATGGGATCCATGTAAAAATTATGTATGAGGTTAAATGAGAGCCTATAAAAACCCATTTATGGTTGAGGGAGACATTTAAAACCCCTTTTTTAGTTGTTTGAGAATTTGGCCTATGGGTGTTGCAATTGGAGCTCCTCTTTGTAGTATTTTTTAGCTACTCATGGTTTGTTGTTGGCAGGACTACTGTTTCTTCTATATATTTTCTTTGTATCCATATTATTGGGGGTTATCGATCTTTCCAAAATCTACTTGTAATGGGTTTCAGGTCCCTTCAAAACCTATTTTTCCCTTAATAAAAAATAAGACAATGCCAAGTGTAGAAATATTATACAAAAAAGTTATTTTCAATAAATACATGTACATATTTAAACTTAAAGTAAAAGAAGAGACTTATAATGATGAACATAGAATAAACTCTCATAAGTACAAAAAAAATTGATCAGTTATCTAAACGAATGCTTTTCTAGATTCAATTGTTAAGCTGTAGATTTTTCATTTTTCATTATATAATTTAGAAAATAAAAAAATGGATCTATATATTTCTTATTAAGAAAGCTTTCAAATATTTTTCAATCATGTATCAAAATATATTTTTAATAATTACTATTATTAATTGGTTGTCAATTTAGTTGGAACGATAGCCAATTAAAATAGAGTTATATTTTAAAAAAATATCTATAGATACACGAATTATAGTGCAACTTCAAACATGTGTGCACTTGGTTTGATGGGAAAATCCATGTTGTAGGCACCTAAATTGTTCCAAGTTCAAAGCTTCTTCAATAATAAAATATATGTGCCCCATGATTAAACATCAACATATAATCCCCAATGGTTCTGAGTAGGGTTAACATCTAAAATTGTACAGTGAAGGGCTCCTCCTAGGTGCTCTTCACTATAGATGGAAAATCAAAACTATTGAATTCGCTTGAAGTTTGGGATATTTATTTGGAAATACTTATATGGTCAAATAGTCTGTCATTACTACCATGGAACTTTGTCTTTCTTGTGCCACTACTTATCTAGACAAGTTGCTCCACCACCTCTTTCATTGATGGTCTCTTTCTCCTTTCCAAATGAAGGCATTCTCTTTCTAACATTGCCATATATTCCATCCTTTGTAGGATTTATTCCTCCAACACTTTTCTATATAATATTTCCTTGAACAGGTTATGGTTGATTCTATTCAGAAAAAAAAATCAGATAAGCTCCACTCCCCCCTTTTAATAGAGATAGGTTTTAGAGATGTCAAAAGCTCAACTAGG
The DNA here is from genome assembly GCA_018584345.1 of Thuja plicata. NCBI lineage: Eukaryota > Viridiplantae > Streptophyta > Pinopsida > Cupressales > Cupressaceae > Thuja > Thuja plicata. The sequence continues at coordinate 8,740,719 of MU224140.1, forward strand.
ACCACACCAAAAATGTATACATCACTTTTTTCAGTGAGTTGATATGTTTGGAAGCACTCAAGATCTAAGTAACCCCTCATGCCAATTATATTTGTAGTGAGATGTGTGTTATTAGAAGAAAAGATGAGATGAGAAAACCCAAAGTCTACAATTTTGGGAGAAAACGTCTTTCAAAAAAATATTAAAAGATTTCACATCTAGGTGTAAAATAGGTTGAGATGTTGTAGAATATAGATATGTCAAAGCCTTACCCATCTCGATTGCAATATAAAAACATGATACCCATGGGGAAAACCACTATTTGGAGTGCAAGTGTTCAAACAATGTTCCATTCAGAAAGAATTCGGATACCAACAATAGAAATTAGTTTGGATACAAAAACCTAACAATTTTATAATATTTCTGTGATCTATTTGGGAGAGAGCGAAAAAATTACTAAGAAAATCATGGTGACCCTCAAGGTTTAAATCTTGCTTAGAATTTTTAATGGCCATAGGAGTACCATCCAATAGAATTCCTTTGAACATAGTTCCGAAGCCCCCACTTCCAAACAACATATTTTTTGAATATTAGTTATCTCTTTCCAATTATTTAGTAGAAAACATTTTTACGCTTTCTCTCTCCACTCTAGAATTGATGAATTTATACAACTATTGAAGATACTTGGCCTCTACAGGTTTCAAGTGAAATTTCTTTAGCCACCAAACCAAAAGAGAGGATGCTAAACAAACAATAACAAATAAAGATAAAAACCTTTTGTATTATACCACACTAGAGTATGTCAAGAAATAAAATTATAGTTAGAATGTGAAATAAATTATTGCATATTGGCCTGTTAAAAAATTATTGGAATCATAGAGACATGAACTAGGATTACCTATCATTGCATATTTAATGTCAAATTTATTTGAGCTAAGCGACTAAAATCTTGTCCCTTTTTGGAGATCATCTCCACTATAGCCCCTTGAACATGAACAATGATAAGTACCAGCTAGATTATAAAATATGCTCCATTATGATAGTTCAATGCCTTCATTTAAGGCTCCATAAATACATTCATCCACATCTATGAAAGAAACATAGAAATTTAATGTAGATAATCATTCTATTTATTCAAAAAATATTAAAAATCTTCATAATATTAGATTAACTTGAATAAATTAAAAGGGGGAGTGAAGGAGAATCTTGGACCTACTAGTTGTGCGGGAGTGGTTCGTAACCATAATGGTAGGTTTTTATGGGTGGTGGCCCTCCCTTTTTGATCCCAGATAAACCACTACATCAAGGCATATGCAGTCTAGATTGGATTAAAGTTTGTGGTATCTAAGGGATTCACAAGAGTATGGTTATAATTTGACTCCTTGAGCATTATAAATTGCCTTAAGGGATCTCAAAAACCTAGTTGGACCATTCAATCCATAATCATGAAGTTTTTGGATATTATTAATTCGTTCCAAATGTTTACTTATAAGTCATATTTATCATGAGGGGAATTCTGTGGCTGATGGTTTTTCCAATATAGGTGTTAATTTTCCTAGTGAAACTTATTGGGGGTCGAAATGACCTCATCCCCTATGAAATTCAATCTCTTATTTGAAATGATGAGAAAACTTGCAAAATTAGAGGCACCTTTGCAAATTATGTATGATGTATTTAAATTTGTGTGGAGAGGGATTTAGAAAAGACCTTTCTTTAATAAGGTTTTTCTTCACATGTATGAATTTATGAGTTCTAAATTATTCATCTGGCCCTTCATTCTAGTGCCTTTGTATCTTGGAGAACTTTGAGTAATTATGAAGAGAGATCAAAACCGCATTGAGCCTATTATATATGATAAATAACATAGAAATGAGGATGTTTGGACTGAGCTATCTGTAAGGAGTCTTACCTCTTTCATTAATAAAGTTCACACAAATGATCCTCAAGTCACAAAGGCTTTTGTTAAAGGCTGGGATGATGGTGTGCTAAAGGAGTTTGTTATTGAATTGGTGATCTCGGAGGAATTAGTGGCTTAAGTTTCACAAACCTTGGTGTAAGGAAGGAAATATTTTAGGGATAAAAATAGCATTGATGAAGCCATTTTGATTTTATTCATGGACAAGGAGAGAGAAAAGATTAAAAGAAAACCTAATGGTGGCTATGAAATGACGTTTATCCCTCCTCTATAGGACAATATTGTTGAAGTAATTATGAGGTATGTTACTTTGGATGATCGGTTTACTAGCCTTTTTTGCTACCATTTTGTCATACTAAACCATTTCAGACACTATAAGTGCATTTCTATTCCTTTCTACTTGTTCTTTTCATTGTCATAGAGTATAAAATCCCATAGTTAATCCCTCATAGTTGGTCTTGCATGAAGGCTTGATTCTTCTTATAATGGAGTTTTCCAAATCTATTTGTGTGGCTAAAAACCCTCATATGGATAGGGCTAAAAAGGATGTCAATCACTTTTTGAGGGACCATCTAGTGGGTCATGAGGAAGATCCCTTAGGGGATGAGGGTGGGGCTCAAATGGGTAAGAGAAAAAAACAAAAAGGGAAGCCAAGGCCCATTTAAAATTTGTAGCTTCTGATGATGAAGGTTCTGATTATTTTTTGTCAATTAAGTGCATCCCAAATTCTTTCAACCCTAGTGGGGATATTAAAGGTAAGAGGAAAGTTAAGGGTTCCACTTTTGCCATGACCAAAGGGAAAGGAATGGGTTAGTTATCAACTTGATCTTGTGCCAAAAAACTCAAAAGGGACAATGTTATTGGTAAAGAACCTCTCTTGTATCTCCCACCTATGAATGAGGAAATTTTGGACCTGCATGTGCATATTCCGCTGGGAAAGGATATTCCTTTGGAGAAAGGGTCCTCTATTTATGATAGTGAAAATATAGGAAAGAGTTTCCAAAACCTTATGGATGGTCATTGCTCTCTCCTAATGTGGATTGTGTCCGAGTTAAATGAAATCAAAGAAAGAGGGGTTTCTACCCTTGATAATGAAAAGGTTAATAAGTTTCTTGTAATGACCTAAAATTTGTCAAGGGGGGTTGAGGATCTTAAAAATCATCATGAGTAAAGAATTAAGGCCCTGGAGGATGATATTCTAAAATTTACATGATAGATTGACAACTATTATTGTAGTTAGCCGTATGAATATGAACCAAGTTTGGATAGTCTGAGGAGACTAAATTATTAAGTGAATATTTTATAGGGATTGTCCAAAGGTTTTATTATTTCACTAGTTGGGAGCTGCAAATCAAAGAAAGAAGAAGCTAAACAAAGTGTCCGTTCAAAATCATTGTCTGGCCCTGCCACAAGACTTAAAAGCAATGATAATGGAGCTACTCTAGTGGATAATAGGGTTAACAAGGTATGGAGTATCAATGAGGAAATGATAATAAAAAATGAAAGTTTGTTTAAAAGTCTATAAGGTTTCTGGGAGGTTTTCCCATGTTTTTGTGTTAATACTTTGTGGGGTGCATTCCCTTATTTTTTAATATTTTCTATTGTTTGAGATGTTCCCCTATTTTTGGATTGATGCTTGCTTGTGGGATCATAGCTGGTTCTTTATTATTTTATTTTATAGACTTTTGGTTACTTAAGGTTTTAGGTCCCTTCAGAACTTATTTTTCTTTAATAAAAAAGTTGAATAAATTACAATTATATAAATCTTATATACATCTAAACACTTGTACGACTTAATAAATCTGATAAGTGTAAATATCACACTTGTGCAACTAGTGTTGTTTTTTATAGAAAGGTGGAAAACCCACTTGATATATATTATATTAATAAAATTTTTGATTCAACAAGAGCTCATGGAGAAATAAATCAGCGAAGAAAAACTCAGATCCTCGCCTGTAAAACCATGAAACATGGTTCAATTACAAAGTGAGAATAAAAAACTATATACCTCAGAAGCTACATTGAATCAATTGTTGTACAAAATGATAGAGGAAGGAAGAAGAGAACTCGTCCCTCCAAATTATAGATGCCAGAAAATCCACTAGCCTATAAATACACTGCCAAAACCAGGACCAAAGTGCAAATACATCTTTATGAAGGAACATAGAAAAAATGAGAGCAGAGATAGTAAAAATTCATCATTATTCCATAGATTCTATAGAAAGACCGCCTTCAACTTTCTCAATCAAACTAGATATACCAACATTTTAATCTGGTAACAAGGCACTGGAAGGGGAAACAAAAGGAGGTGAAGAATCCTGCACAAGAAGGTCCAAAAGGGCATCCACAACATTATGAATTCTCCTAACACTCATATTGCCAAAGAAGTGACCTTATTGATGAATGACATTCTTAACATTCCTGAGAGACATACGCTCAAGAGACCTTTTAATACTTTCACAAACCATAAATAACCCATGATTACTTAATAGAAATTGGTGAAAGAACAAATCACTAATTGGAGCAAAACCTGACCAGGGATCATACTTGCGAATACCCAAATCAAGTTTATCATCAACAAGAAAAAAACCTTTCACATATCATTGAGAAATGATGACTAACATAGATGGAGATTGAAAAAAACCCATTGCATTTGAAAGAAATATAGAAATAACCTGAGATGGGAAATAAACCTTTTGCCTTGGGGAAACAAAATTTCATCCCCCACAACCTTTCTTACCATTCAAAGAATTCGCAACTGGTCACAAATAAACAGTGATGCCAGGAGATCATCATTTATATGCCTGTCAAAGAGAGCTTCCCAATTCTCAACTACAAGAGATATTCTATAATTTATTGGCAACAAATCAAAATGTAGAGAGTGGAAGATCGAGCAAGGTGGAAGGGATGCTAAATTTTTTGACAAAGGATGCACCATGTACCACAAATAACGCAACACCCAAAAGAAAAAAAAACCTAGATCCAACAAGGATTACAACAAAGTCCATGAGGCAAGCCACAAAGGATGGCACCACCCAAAAATCTCAACCCAAGAGAAAAAAATAGAAAATAGAGTCAACACTAATAGAAAAACGTATCAACAATAATGGAACCACTTACATCTCCAAACCACCGAATGAAAACAACCCAAAGATATATGAAAACTCATAGTAAAAAAGAATGAAATACAATTCTCATAACTAAGGATGACAATGAATGAACAACCATGCAAAAAAATGTAGAGAATAAACTGACAGAGCTCATAACCTATGTTACCAGAAACGAGAAACGAGAAACGTAACGGCAACCGCAACGTGACGAGAAACGTGATATCTATAGGTTGCGCATAAGAAACGGATATATATATATATATATATATATATATATATAATTTTAATTTATTTATTATTTATAAAATAGTTTATATTAATAATAATATAACAAGTATTAAAATTTAAAAACATAATTAAAAAACTAAAGTCATCTCAAAATATATTTAAATTTTATTTTTGAATTTTCAAATTATTTATATAAAATTTGTC
>MU224140.1:8753453-8765973 GCA_018584345.1 Thuja plicata
GCTGGAGTGTACGGACTGCAACAACAATATCAATAAAAGACAAGTTTAAATCTGAAACTTTGATGTTCTAGGCATTTTGGATGGTTTGAATACTTATTGCTTTAAGTTTTTGGTTGATTATGGAATATTAAGAAATATAAGATCATTTTTACTTCCATTCCAATGCTTTGAAAGTCGTTTCTATGACTGCATTGTCATTTCTAGCAAGTTAAAGTTCAAATTTTGTAAAGTTTCTATCCATTTTGTAGTTAGTTTTGCAAACCTAGATCCTTTCCATGGAATCAAAGGCCTATAATCCATGCAAGGAAGATACTAACCATGTACCATAAGTTCTAATACTGATTCTTGCAGAGATTTGAGGATTGAAGTGATCACAAGTTGATTTGGAGAAGGGTTTCAAGTGAAATTGATGGCACAAGTGTAGCAGCCAATGATCCATCCAAATAAGGGGTATCTTTTATGATGTGGGTTGTCTTATATTGTAATTTTATTAGTGAATCAACTACTGGTTATGTCTGAAGTGATTGGAGACAAGACATTGAGGAAGCCTTAGTATTAAGGGCTTGAAAGGAGTGAATTTGGGGATTTTGATGCTAATGAAGATTTGGGTCTAATTCCTTTTGTATTTAGGGGTTTTGAGTCATTTAATGTTTATTCCCGGGATTTGAGCCATTGGGATCATGTTTATCATATAGTTTCTTTGTAAATTGGGGTCTTTTTATGCATTTTTAAGGCCATAGTGTGAGGACAGTCATATATGGTCCAAAGGAGTCCATAGAACAATTTTAGTATGTTGTTAAAGAGGATAAAGGGTATCATAATCTGCAATTTATTTTGTCAATACTTTAGGAAATTTCAAAGTTAACTACAAATTACTCTTGCTGCAGGGCTACAAGGAAGGCTGTTAGGCCTATTGGCAGTTTGGAGTAAAACCAAGGGCTAGGAGTGTTGGGTTGGGTTTGGAACTTTAAAAAAACTTTAATACACCCTAATACCATCCAAATACACCAAATATATCATTGGTTTGCACCTAGAGTAACCTTGGGTGAATTGAGTCTCTTGGAGTTAGTATGCACTTGGAAGGGTAGTTCATTGGCAGTCCAAATTTGTGTATCACTTATCTTTCTTATCAGTCCACCAACCTTTCCATTGCATCAACATGAATATGAGGATGAATCAAATAATCAGGCAAAACAACCGTTGGAATATTATTGACATTACCCTGATAATATTTCTGCAATAGATCAACCAGTAGAGGAGAGGGAGAAACCATGGGATCAAAACCCACATTGTTATCCAAAGGCCATTGTAGAGGAAGAAAATTTAATTTGAAAGGAGCCCTAGATGGAAGTATAATTTCATTGGGGAAAGTTATAAACTTAGGGTTGAGGATGGCCAAATTATTAGGCAAAGTCACATAGGACAACTTAAAGAGGGACACATCAGGAGTCGTAGGAGACATAGGAGAATTAGGGAAAATAGAAGGAGAATGATGGAAAATTTCAAATGGAGATTGTGGTCTACGATCCAATTTCCAACATTTACACTAAAACCTATTCTGAAAGAATTTACAAAATCTAGGGAGAGATTCAAAACACAGAGACAGAGGTCTTGGACCAAGAAAACCCTTATAGATAACCAGATTAGAAGTATGTGTTCGAGATACCTGAGCCAATGAGAAGAACCGTCAAAAATATTGCAAAGTTGGGCATTTATCCAAAGTGAAATCCCTCCATTATCCTTGATGTATAACCCATTTAGGAGTGTGTTTAGCAGTAGCCACGTTAACCAGATCATCTTCATCAAATGACACATCTGCCCATCTGGTGAAGCCTTTCCATGTAGGTTCAAACTAAGCCATGTTTTTCCTAGCATCTCCACACACCTCTAGATGCTCTACCCTAGATCCTTCATTACATCCCTCTGCCATCACTCACATATCCTCTTCCATCGCTCACATATCCTTATTAGTTCTTCAAAATATGCAATCATATTCTGCACAAAAATAAAAAACTATGGTGAAACAGAAATTCACATGCAATCCCTTCCTTTCTTTCATCTACTTCTCTTCATTCCCTTCATCATGCCTCCAACACTACCAAATATAAATGAAACAATGAGAAAGAAAAATATTTCCCTCATTCACCTGCTATCATAGAGGAATTTCGATGAAGACCAGTAGTTAAGTGCAACTAGTGTTGTTAAAGTAACCAATGCCTTGATATCTCACAAGACATTTGCATACATGGCCACTGTCTATTGTGTCTAAACATTGGGCCTCAACAACACAATAGTAATCAGATGTTCCTTTGACCATGTAACAATTCATAGGTGGAGTCTGTAATTACTAGCAACAATGAAGCCAAGGCAGTCTCTAGGTAAATACCAAGTATCTGGTTCAAGAATTGTGGAGAACCCACATGTAGAAAAATCAATATATTTTATTCCCCCACTCATGAAATTAATCACCCTCTGACTTCCTAGAATACTAACTTTACAATACACATACATGTTGCAATAGTCTGTACTACATTGGCTTAAACATATAGATTCACATTTATTGTTGGAATAATGGAAGGGTGTGTACTAAGAGGGGAGGGGTGAATCAGTACCCTTGAAACTTTTATCAATTAAGATCTTTAGTAATCATTACTTGCATAATTGACCATTGTTTCTTTTCTACTTCATGCATGTAATATCATAGTTTAAATGTAAATGCATGTACACAAACATAGAAACATTCATGAAACTCATTTATACATGACACAAGTATTGATAATGTAGAAATCCTTGTTAGAAGGTAAAAACTACTGTGGGGATGAAACCCACAAAGCTTCACTATCTATAGAATGGAAGGTACCTATTAGGGATACAAGTTGTGATCACTTCTGATGATCTTACCTTGTTAGGACCAACATGTTAGAATTGTTAATTCTACTCAGTTAAGAGATTTCAACAACACAATGTATGTGTGCACTCGGTTAAGAGATTTACATAAAGACTATTAAGTCCACCTTCTTAAAGGATTTTAATTCTTGCTACAATTGTTAGAGAGTAAAAAATATGTATGAACTAATAGCTTGCTATATTGAATTGATGATTACAGATCCATTAAGCTCACAAAATATATGTATCACCTATTGTGATGAATAATACCTATGTTCTGCTCGGTAGCCTTGAATGTAGTTCTTAATAACTGAATTCTTCTTTATCTATCCTTCTGCATGAAAACCTCTATCTAATCCATAGATGTCCTTGGTGGTTACAATCATCATGTTCTTGATTGATTAATACATCCATATATACAAGATTTTGACCTAATTAGGTTTCACACTTTTCTTGAAAAACTCTAAGATCAAAGGTTTATAGCTTGACCTTGATCTCCTAGTTTTCATGAATAAAATTAGTTATCTAATTAAATACATCATTTATGCTTTTCTTGATCCTCAAGAAATGGTTATCCAGTTAACCATAAAGCTATTTTAAATACTAAAGTACTTTAGCTGACGTGTTGTTCAGATCCGCTTTTCCTGATGAAATGCTATTTCTCAGTGTAGACTCATGCTCGGTGATGTCTCTATGTATTGGTGCTCAGTTGTGTCTTTGTATACTGGTGCTCGGTTGTGTCTTTGTATACTAGTGCTCAGTTGATATACTTCTCAGTGTTCAAAACATTTTGGTGACCACTGCGCTCGGTGATTACTGTTGCTTGGTGAGTGTTGTCGCTCGGTGATCATGACCGACCAAAAATATCTACTTGTATACTAATGACAACTTCTAATCCTTTATGGATTATCAATCTCCCTCTTTGAAATTAGTATCAATAACTTATATGTAAAGTATATACCAAGTGTGTTACCTTTACAATGACTCCCCCTTTGTGTATGCCTCGGTATGTAGATACAATGTATGTACATGTTTCCCCCTTTTTTGAAAGTAATGACAAAGATGTATAACTTACAACTTGTCAAGAATGTGTGAATGAGATTGCATAATTGATTCCATTAGCTTCTTCCATTTCTCCTTTAGGTTCTCTAGGGTCATTTGCTCCAATGTGATTTGAGCATACATGTCATAGATTCTTTTTGTTACTGACATCTTTCGGGTGGCAATTAATGTGTTTTCCATAGTCATGTGTGTTATCAGGAATGTGAGATTTGGTAGTAAAATTTCTGGTAGCTTAATTACTTCATCTCTAATTTTTATTTCTTCCTTTTGTATTTCTAGTCTTAACTGTTTAGATTCAACTTACTTTTCATAATGTAGTTGGAATGCATTTGGCTCATTTGAAATACTTTGTGCACTAGCTTTTAGATCTTCATTGAACTTAGCTATATGTGCATCATGCTCGGTAGTGAAATTTTCAATAATGCACAAATTTTGAACTAAGGTAACTAATTCTAAAATAACAGGTTCTAATGTAGTTACCCATTCATAAAATTTCACCTTGTTTACTCCCACTTCTTGGCTGATTTTCTCTATGAGTTTGTAGTGATATTTTTCTTCTGCTCTTTCCTCAATGACCTTCTTGGCGTCTACATTCTGTTGTGTGATTTCCTTAGTCAGAACTGCAAGTTGATCAATGATGGGTGTATTTTGATCAATCTGTGTGTCAGGAACTACTTGCAGTAGACTTTACTTTGTTGTTTCTAGGACTTGAGTATTCTTGTGTTCCATTCTTAGCTTTTCCTATTGTGCTTTCCTTTTGCATAGCTCCCCACACCTTGTCAGTGACTCCAGATCAAGTGCTCTTGGATCACAGTTGGGTATGTCTATGATTTCATCAAGTGTAACAGGGGATTTACTCTTCTTGTTCTTGTTCTTCTTCTGAATGTTGTTTGATGTAGGGGAATGAGGTATGATATAAAGAGCCTTTTGTTGCTCTATTTCTATCATTGATTGATTTGAAAGTGTGGTTTCATGGCTAGGTTGCTTGGTCAGTACTTGTTGGTCAGTTGTATACATCTCTACTTCAAAATTTTATTGATCTGCAACCTTGTATGCCTTTCCACTATCCTCGGTGGGTGCAACACTCAATTTTCCTCTCTATTTTTATCTATCTTGTCCCCTTGGTCCTCACCTTTGTCCATCGATATGTCTGCTTTTGTCTCTGGTGGTGTCTATTGTGACTCATTCATTATATTTATTGCTTGCATCAATAAAGTCATATTACCTAGTATTTGTGACTGTGCAACATTAGTAGTGTCCTATTCACTTATTTTCTCAGTGGCAATATTGACTTCTTCATCAGCCTTGGCATCATTATCAAAATCACCATGAGTGATATCCTGTATAATGATATTTGGTGTTTCCCCTAGTGATTGCAATATTTGAGGAATATCATCCATAGCCTTACTTGCCTCTGTGGTCAAGTCAATGAGATTGACATCCTCGATGTTGTTGATGAAAATGTGCTCAGGGCTTGGTGTGGCCTCCTTCTCCTTGGTGTGAGCAGTCTTAGTTATAGGTAGTACCTACTCTGGTGGATTAAATATTTGAGTCCAAATCTTATTGATCTCAATGTCAATATCTTCGAGCTTGTTCTGCAATACCTTGTATGCTCTTGTTTTTGCAGAAAAATTCTTTGTGTAATCATTCATTGTCAAGTCAATTTCTTCAACTGTAGAGTCAAGCATGAATGTAACTAGGGATTTCTCCGTCATCTATTTTTCCATATGCAATGCATATGTCCACCTACCTAATATTTTATCTTGTAGCTCATGTGCAATATGATTGCCAAGTTGTAGAGGTACATATTTGTAAGATACCATCATCTTAATGATTTCCTCTTCTATTTTATCCCAATCCTCAGTAGACAAAGTTTCCCATTGTCTAATCTTATGATGTTGTATGTGGCCCGTGTTGATGATTGACTCTGCAATTTCATCAATTGTCTTTGGTATTTTGGCCTTTTCTTCTTGAATCCTTTGTTCTCTCTCATCTTCTTTAGTATCATCCTTGTCTTCTTTTCCTCTCATATCTCTTCTGTTGTTTTGGTTCTTGTTGCTCGGTGGAGGATTTTTTCTTCTGATATGTCTTTATTGTACCTTCCTTCAATGGTGGCGAGTCTACCTTCGTTGTTTTTCTTCTTGTCTTGGATGCAGATGTTACATTAGTAATTTTTTTTTTCTTGGCCTGTGGTTTCTGTACATCTAATTTGGTAGACTCTAAATCACTTAATTATTTTCCTTCACTGATAGGTGACTGACCCTCGGTGATATCTGCTGATTTTTCCAACTCTTCACCAGTTACCCATATTTTCTTCTTAAGTATTTTTACCATTTTTGTTTGCTTCTTCCCTATTTTATTGAGTACTAAGCCAGCCTTAATTATTGACTTGGCTTCCTCATATGTTCCAAATATTCTTATAGATTTTTCAATTGGTTCATTTAGTAGGGCTTCAATAGATTTTGTAGCCTGATCTATGAAAATCTCATAGTCGAGTGGTGGTAACCATGCCGTTCTTGGGTTGGCAGTTTTGATGAGTGTTGTGTCGGTGTCAACTAAAAAGCATATCTCATCTTTGTATTGTGATATCCTGTATAATGATATCCGGTGTTTCCCCTAGTGATTTCAATATTTGAGGAATATCATACATAGCCTTACTTGCCTCTGTGGTCAAGTCAATGAGATTGACATCCTCGATGTCGTTGATGAAAATGTGCTTAGGACTCGGTGTGGCCTCCTTCTCCTCAGTGTGAGCAGTCTCAGTTATAGCTAGTACCTGCTCTGGTGGATTAAATATTTGAGTCCAAATATTATTTCTCTCAATGTCAATATTTTTTGAGCTTTTTCTGCAATACCTTGTATGCTCTTGTTTTTGCAGAAAACTTCTTTGTGTACTCCTTCATTGTCAAGTCAATTTCTTCAACTATGGAGTCAGGCATGAATGTAACTAGGGATTTCTCCCTCATCTATTTTTCCATATGCAATGCATATGTCCACCTACCTAATATTTTGTCTTGTAGCTCCTGTGGAATATGATTGCCAAATTGTAGAGGTACATATTTGTAAGATACCATCATCTTAATGATTTCCTCTTCTATTTTATCCGGATCCTTGGTAGACAGAGTTTCCCATTGTCTAATCTTATGATGTTGTATGTGGCCCGTGTTGATGATTGACTCTACAATTTCATCAATTGTCTTTGGTATTTTGGCCTTTTCTTCTTGAATCCTTTGTTCTCTCTCATCTGCTTTAGTATCATCCTTGTCTTCTTTTCCTCTCACATATCTCTTCTATTTTTTCGGTTCTTATTGCTTGGTGAAGGATTTTCTCTTTTGATATATCTTTAATGTACCTTCCTTCAATGGTGGTGAGTCTACCTTCATTGTTTTTCTTATTGTCTTGGATGCAGCTGTTACATTAGTAAATTTTTTTTCTTGGCCTGTGGTTTCTCTACATCTAATTTGGTAGAATCCAAATCACTTAATTCTTTTCCTTCACTGATAGGTGACTGACCCTCAGTGATATCTACTGATTGTTCCAAGTCTTCATTAGTTACCCAGAGTTTCTTCTTAAGTATTTTCACCATTTTTGTTTTCTTCTTCCCTATTTTATTGACTACTAAGCCAGCCTTAATTCTTGACTTGGCTTCCTCATATGTGCCAAATATTCTTATAGATTTGTCAATTGGTTCATTTAGTAGGGCTTCAATATATTTTGTAGCTTGATCTATGAAAATCTCCTAGTTGAGTGGTGGTAACCATGCTGTTCTTGGGTTGGCAGTTTTGATGAGTGTTGTGTTGGTGTCAACTAAAAAGCATATCTCATCTTTGTATTGTTCAACCAACTATGCAGGGATTCTTATCCTCTTCTACATCCTATTCTTAAATGTATTGAAGTATGCATCCAATAGTGGAATGAAATTATCTCCTAGTGATTTAATGTAATAGCTAATCAGTGTTGTGATTGGTCAGTTTGTGTCCCAAGTGACATTACCGATTGAAAGAAAGAAGTTCTAAGAGTAAAATAATGTGCAAATTAATAGAGAATTGAACTTACATGTATTAGATTAGGCTGATCTAATTGTTCTCATGTTTTATTCCAGTTGCTTCAATAGTAGCTCGGCTAGGTCTAGTTGCACTCCTTTCTTTACTATCTTGTATGCCATGTCAAAAGCTCCATAAGCAATGCTATTCATTCTTCTTTCTTGAAAGATCTTGTATCCAATCACATATGTACTAAATTTTGTTTTAGGGTCGGTGATTGAATTTACCTTCAGACCTCTGCCATCCCATTCGGCTCCAATTAGCTTTTCAATATTGGGGCGTCTACGGTTCCTTAAGGATTTTTCCTTCTTGGTGATTGGGTAACCAGTCACTGCATGAATCACATCCTTTATGATTGCCTTAGGTTCATCTAAAATTTTTTTACCATCATGCACTGGGCTGAGCACAATGCGATTCCATTCTATCTTGAATTCTTTTGGGAACAATAGGGCATTGGTTAACCCTTTTACTTCAATGTGTTTGTACTCATCCTTTAGGTTTCCGTTCCTTTTTAGCTTCTGATAAGCTTCTTCAAGTTCAATGTATCCAATTTCTACAACTTTGTAGTGAATGTATGCATGGATGTCTTCAACCAGTAAAACCCTAGGTGCATCTTCATTCATGCTAATTTGGCATATTCTCAATGAATATAGGAACTAATGTAAAATACAACTTTGTAGAGTGGAGTTTCATACTTACTTGTATTGCTTAGGTGGGGGTGGTGGAATCACCTGATCCATTAGATAAGGTGTCACCAACTGTAGTGCTTGGTCCAACATTATCATTGTTTGAAGCTCTCCTCCACATTTGATTTCTCATTCTGCTGATGTCTTCAATAGTATTTCCATTTGTGAAAGTGCTTGTCTCTATCACTTGGTCTTTGCAGTCCTTGCTTAAGTGACTGACCTTATGATAGTGTAAGCATGCCATTCTAGGGTTAGTCTAGTTTCTAGATATTCTTATCCATTTCCTCATACAGTTAGCAACTATATGTCCATATCTTCCACATGCTGTGCAATTTAACCAAGTGTTGTAATCCCAAACATATGTATTACTGACTCTTCTTGGTTGATATGCATTTTCTTGTTCTTTAGGTTTCCAGACTTGCTTTATCCTTTTCCTGCATTCATGAAATGTGTGGCCATGCATGTTACAAGTAGAACACTATTTTTCCATGTAAGATTTCTTCTTTGGTTTGTTCATCTTAGATCTTCATTCACGTGCTTTGTGTCTATGCTTGTTATAGTTATAACAATTACCTATGAATGTAGAAGTAGTTTTAGGAATACCCTTTTCTTTTCTCTTGCAAACATTTGATGTGTGGCCTGGTTTTCCACAGTGATTACATGAACACTTCTTTGGTCTTGGATTTGTGTAGACATTCCTTTGATCAACTCAGTTTGATGATTCTTCATGCTCGGTATACCCTAAACTAGTATTGTTGTTGAGTCTTCTCTGTCCCTTCAAAAATTCATCCATTCTTTTTGTACTATCTTTAGCTTTCTTGATCATATCATTATGCTGTTGTTGAATCTTAATTTCATTCTTTAGTTTCTTATTTTCTTCTTTTATCTCACCAATAAATTCCAATTTTCTAGCAAGTTCCATATTCACTCGGTTGGTCTCATGACTCATAAGAACTATTTGATTGGTGATCTCAATGTGATGTTCAGTAAGTCTCTATATCTCAGATTCTTTCTCTTGCAATTTTTCAGTAATCTTTCTCATATCATCAATAGCCAAAGTTCTTTCTTGTTCAGCTTGTCTTGCATTATTTATAACATCAATGATTCTTACCATCTGTGTCTCTTGACTGATCTACAGTACTTTCACTTCATCAGTTAGATGTTTATTGATTTCATTTAGGTCTGCAATAGTTCCTTCATATGTGTTATATGTATTGCCAAATCTAGATCCAGATGAATCAAATAGGTCAGGTATCTCTTCTTCATGATAGTCAGTTTCATTGTAGTGAGATGCCATGGCTTTTCTTTTAGCCAATAACTCTTTCATTTTGATTCTTGCCTCTTTGTATTTCTCAAAGAAGATCTACATTTACAACTTCTGATTCTCAATATTTTGATCAAGCTTATACCTTTCCATTGTATGATCTTTTCTCTCAAGTGATTAAACTTTTCCAAATAAGAGATCTAGGCTCTGATACCAATTGTTGGAATAATGGAAGGATGTGTACTAAGAGGGGAGGGGTGAATCAGTACCCTTAAAATTTTTATCAATTAATCTTTAGTACTCATTACTTGCATAACCAATCATTGTTGCTTTTCTACTTCATGAATGTAATATCATAGCTTAAATGCAATTGCATGTAAACAAACATTGAAACATTCATGAAACTCATTTACACATGACACAAGTATGGATAACATAGAAACCCTTGTTAGAAGGTAAAAACTATGGTGGGGATGAAACCCACAAAGCTTCACTATCTGTAGAATGGAAGGTTCTTGTTAGGGCTACAAGTTGTGATCACTTTTGATGATATTATTGTTGTTCTCTAAGTTTTGTTGATCATTAGTGTCCCACACTTAGTCATTTTATCTAGGTAGGTTAGTCGGTCATCACTGCAACTGAGCTATCCAGTATAGGCTGAGCAGTATTCATTATTGAGCATATAGTAGTTTCCGAGTTACATAGAAGTTGAGTGAAATTGATCAGTCCATGCCGAGCGCCAGAGTCTTCATGTGCTAAGCAAGACAATTTTTTCATACATGTTAGGAATGACACAAACTTGAAGGTAAACTATTTTGGGCTGACTTGTTTGAGTATTTAATGTTTTCAACAGAGTTAATTATGCATTAAATAATTTGATCCAATATGTGGCATGGAACCAATCAAAAAATTGGAATACCCAAGAGGCATAAGTATTTGATCTTGATCATTGATCTAGATCTCAATGCCAGATCTATAAGGTATATAAGATTTCTTCTTACCCTAATTTTGTAGAGGTGTGTGTGCATACAAGAGGAGATATGAGAAGGGTTACTCTGAGTTAAGAAGCATACATCTAGCAGAGAAATAGAGCAGTACGAAGCAAAGTAAAGTTATATTAGATTATTAGATCAGAGAAGGTATTGAAAAGAGGAGATCCATCATCAGCATCTGAGTGCATATCGAAGGATCAGATCTTGAGACATTCTAACAAGTGTATCAAGTGAAATCTCTTAATAGAGTGGTTCTAGCAAACCTTTCTAAATCTCTTAGCCGAGTGCTTACTTTGTTGTAATTTTAAATGATTTTACAAGGTAGATTGTAATGATCTGTAGATCTTAACTGGGCAGACCTTTAATCAAGTAGATCACAAGTTATGATCAAATTTTGTAGCCCTAATAGGCACACTTTATTTCTGCAGTAGTGAAGATTTTTGTGGGTGTCATCCCCACCCCATTTTTACCTTATTGGGTTTCTTGGTTACCAAATTCTGTGTCTTGAGTTATTTATTTTATGTTATGGATGATACTAGTTGATAGATCAATTATATCTATGGATGGTTGTGGATCAATTTGTTTTAAGTGGTAGAAGTTATAAGATCTAATTCACCCCCCTCTTAGTATCTTTCTTTCCCATCATGTATTTCCAACAATTGGTATCAGAGCTCAGTTCTCCTAGAAAAGGTTTTAAATCAGCTTGAGAATACAGATCTTGATATGGAGGTTTAAAAATTAGGTAAAGTCATCCAGAATCAAAAGATTGATATTCAGCTAGCATTACATCAGCTTGAAATAGCAAGACAAGAATTGAAGAAGTCCCTGCTAACAAGAAAAGATTTGGCCAAATAAATGAATGAAACTCATTATCAGGAAGAAGACACTGCAAATCTATTTCAGATTGGAAATTCTACTGAGAGTGATGCATAAATTTCAGATCTACTGGAAAGGAACAATACATTGTGTGAAGAAGTCAAAAACCTGAAAAGAGAACAAGAAATGCAAACAGTAAGACTATGTGAAGTAGTGGAACAGAAGAAGAAAGCTGAAGATGGCAAAGCTATGGCTAAAGAAGACAAAAGAAAGATGACTATCAGACTTGATGAAATGACACATGATGTACAAATGATGACAAACAATCAGGTTGACATGGCTAATCAACTGTTACTTGTGAATCAAGAGATCAACAAGAAAGACATGGAAATTATGAATCTGAGATCTGAGAAGAGTCAATTGAAAGATGAATTGAGATCTGAGAATAGTCAATTGAAAGATGAATTGAGTGTTGGAAATATGGATGGAGTAACTAAGAGGGGAGGGGTGAATCAGTTACCACAAAAATAAATCCACAAGTCCCTTAGATGTCTACAATATATACTGCAATTACTTGGTAGATTAACTTATCATTGTTTATTTAAACATTCATAGTTATTGACATGCATAAATCAAATAGCATAAACACAAGTAACACAAGATATAATGTGGAAACCCAATTTGGGAAAACCACCAATGCAACTAGTTACTGATTTTCACTCTTCTGAAGTGAGCCCTGTTAGGAGCCAACCCTGTTAAAGGTTACAAAAC
>MU224140.1:8792871-8834721 GCA_018584345.1 Thuja plicata
CCATCCAATGTTTAGGCAAAAAGGTAAGAGGTAAGGGTGGGTTAATTTTAGAGTTTAGGAGTAAAAATCTGATTTTGTTAATGAGATTAGATTACGAATTAATTAGGGATAAAGCACATTGGGAAAGGAATATTCTCTATGGTAAAGAGAATATTTCCTTTTCCATACAAATTCTAGAGAGTATTTTTTCTCTAAATATGAAAAGTGCTATGAGCTTTGTTTGATACAAGCTCTTCCATTTTGTTTACTTAGTTCATTTTTTTTTTACAATAGATTATAGTGTGCATTAGGATAGATTTATTGAGCAATATGCCTAAAGGCTAATAGTATTAGTTGAATTTAATATTAACATACTAACTAATTGGATTTGTTGTTGATAGCAAGGATAGTTCTTCTTCACAAGAGATGCAATGAAATAGAGATTCTAATTTTTTTTTTTTTTTGTTTGAAGAGAGTTGAATCTATGGAGGTTTCAAGATGCAAAATTCCTTAAGATTGTAGGGAATGAAACTATAATATTATTTTTCTCTTTCAATATTGGGTATCCTTCTATACATGGATAATTAACTTCCTTTCTTTTAGGAATTAAAATGTAATATTCATGAACTAAAATTTTTATCTTTTACAACATGGTAATCTTACAATCTACTTTTCAACATCTTCAAGATGACAAATCCTTAATGAAAGTTTTGAAAGTAGGAAGACTAGTATTAGTTAATTTCAAAATAGCATAAGCAAGTGAAACATGAAGATTAACAAACATGATGAAATGAATGATACTCTCATATACATCATAAGTACTATAAAGAGATGCTAAAAGAAGCATAATGAGAAAAATAGCCATACCCCAAAGCATCTTAAAGATCTTCATAGTGAATGAAATGCAAGAAATATTTTTATATTTTTATGATTATGTAGATTTTTTTTTGTATTTTAAAATGTAAGAGCATAAAAGAAAACTAATTTAGTATGCATGCAAGATCTAGCATAAAAGATGTAAATCTAACACCAAAAACAAAGAGTTGTCTATCGCGGGTTTACCAAAATGTAACATAAAAAATATTAAATTTAAATTTGTTATGTTTGAAATATGTGATGTTAATGAATATGTGTGTAAAGAAGGTAGGATTATCCTCTTAACCCCAAATTTATTAAAAGGAAGATCCAAATTGATTAACCCTAAAGAAAGGATCAATGCATAAATGAATCAACCTATTAAGGATAGGGATAAAGAAAAAAAAACCTAAACTCCCGCTTTATAGAAGAGTGTGTGTGTGATAGATTAAGAACTTTAATTGAAATAGATAGGAGAAAAGTACTAACCTTGAAATATTTCAGATCTGAAGAATTCTAATATTGGGGGTTTGGACTCAGTTTCTGAAAAATCTGAGACCAGATCTAGAATAGAAACATAGAGATGACAAAATTCAGAAATCTTTTTCTATTTTGACATAGTTCCAATTTGTACCCTCAAGTCAATGTCACCATTGACCCAGAATTTCTGAATTTGACCTAAGGCAAAATTGACCTAAAAAGTCTCAGACTGAAATTTTGTTTTTGGATACTAAAAGTTTGCCAAAAGGGTATCTGAATTTGCACTCCGATCTATTGTTCCAAGCTTGTACCTGAGAGAAAAATGGATTTTTTTTGTTTGGGAGAGAGATTTGCCTTAGTCAAACCCCAATTTAGGAATTAACCTTGAAATCAATAACTGAAATAAAGAATTCTACCAAGTAGTAGAAGTAAATCTAATAATGAAGCTATGATATTCAATAGATATGCAATTGTATTTCAAATGTAAACAAGTATGTAAATATGAAAGCTTGGACTCAATTAGAAACCATAAACCTCCATGATTGTATGCTTGGAATCCACCTTGAAGGGAGAATGAAAGATTCTTGAGGATGCACAAAAGGATATTGAAGGAATATCACACTACCATGATGGATAGATCTAGGTCTTGAATGATGAATCTTGAATGTTTGAACCAAATATATTCAAAAGCTTGAAAGCTTGAATCCTTGATCTTCAATGGAGAACTTGAATTCTTGAGAGAAAGACTTAAACACTTTGAAATATTGAAAATATGTAGAATAATGCTTGAATTCTTCTTGCGTGATTTGATAATTCATGCTTCATATGGCTTAGAGAGACTTAGTGCTTAGAGAAAATGAGAGGAGAAAACTTTCTTTTATATGAAACTAGAGAACAATCTTCTAGAGAGGCCTACATAAGAGAATTAAATTCCAATTACACTCATTCCCCTAGAAGAGGACCTATATTAAATATAATTTAAGAATCATCACTTTGAAACTCAAAATAGCTGACCAAGAAGCAGGAAATGAATTTTTGATGACCTCCGGCAGCCGATAGAATTCCAAATTTGAAAGGGGTACCTAGGTCAAGGTTAAGGTCGACCTTGACCCAGGGAGTCAGGACCCCTAGAAAACATGCCAGAAGGGAGGGATAGTGCCCAGAGAGGCCCAATTAGGGTCCTAAATAGACACAAAAGTGAGAGGATACAGAAATGAGGGGACAATATGATGATTGTCAAAAACACCCCCTAAGGAGGGATACAAATTCTTAACATGGAAGTGCTTCCATTTTAAGATGATACAGGAGTAACATGTTAGACTTGTTAAGTCTACTCAGTTAAGAGATTTCAACAACACAATGTATGTGTGTACTCGATTAAAAGATTTACATAAATACTGTTAAGTCCACCTTCTTAAAGGATTTTACTTCTTGATACAATTGTTAGAGAGTAATAAATATGCATGACCTGATAGCTTGCAATCTTGAATTTATGATTACAGATCTATTAAATTCACAAAATATATGTATCACCTATTGTGATGAATAATACCTCTGTTCTTCTCGGTAGCCTTGAATGTAGTTCTTGATAACTGAATTCTTCTTTATCTGTCCTTCTGCATGAAAAAATCTGTCTTATCCATAGATATCCCTGAAGGCTACAATCATCATGTTCTTGATTGATTAATATGTCTATATATACAAGATTTTGACCTAATTAGGTTTCACGCTTTTCTTGAAAAACTCTAAGATCAAAGGTTTACAACTTGACCTTGATCTCCTAGTTTGCATGAATACAATCAGTTATCTAATTAAATCCATCATTTATGCTTTCCTTGATCCCCAAGAAATGGTTATCCAGCTAAGCATAAATCTATTTTAAAGACTAAAGTGCTTTAGCTGACATGTTGTCTAGATCCTCTTTTTCCGGTGAAATACTATTTCTCGGTGTAGACTGGTGCTCGGTGATGTCTCTGTGTATTGGTGCTCAGTTGTATCTCTATATACTAGTGCTTGGTTGATATACTGCTTGGTATTCAAAACATTTCAGTGACCACTACGCTCGGTGATTGCTATTGCTCGGTGAGTGCTGTCGCTCGGTGGTCATGACCGAACAAAATTGTCTTCTTGTATACTAATTGTAAGGTAAGAAATGTGGGTGGGGTTTGAAAGTGGATTCATTTAACATAAAATACCTTAAATTTTAAAAATTTCATAGGGGTAAATAAGATGCTATCCTTCTATCCTTAGATATGTAAATGAAAGATCCAAATTGACTAACCCAAAAGGAAGGATCAATGCATAAATGAATCAACCATTTGGAAACAAGAATAAAGCTGGAAGATCTTAAGTACCCGTTTATTTATTTGGATGTCAAATAAATTTAGATTGATTGATAACCTTAATTGAATTAAATAGGAGAAATGTACTAACCTTGAAATATTGCAAACTTGAAGGATGCTATTTTCTGAAGCCTGTGTTGAGTTTATGGAAAATATGAGACCAGATCTAGAATAGAAATGCAGAGATGAACAAAACCATGAAATATTTTTCTATTCTGACATAGTTTCAATTTGTACCCTCAAGTCAATGTCACCATTAGCCAGAATTTTTGATTGCACCCTAGGGAAGAATCAACCTAAAAAGTCTCAGACTAAATTCTATTTTTGGATCCTAGAAGTTTTCTAAAAAGGGTATCTAAATCTCTATCCTGATCTACTCTTCTGAACCTATACCTGCAAGAAAAAGGGTTTGTTTGTTGGGGGGAGGGGTTTGCCTTGGTCAAACCCTAGTTTTGGAATTAACCTCAAATATATAATTGAAATTGTAGAAATAAAAAAGTAAATAAAACCATTCACCTTGCTCATGTAAAAGGTCCTTGTGGAGTACTCAAATCCTTAAACCCACAAGTATGGATGCACCAAATGGATGTAGGATGTAGAATGTAGAATGTAGGATGTCTTCAATCAATTTATTTTAGATCTTCAACACCAATCTTGAATGGGTTCTTGAATTGGAAGAGGCTTTGAGGATTGTGCTTTGAGAATGGATGAATGCTTCAATGGCTACTTGGCTTGCTTCAAATATTGCTTCTTCACCTTTGGAATTCACTCTTCAATTCTTGATCTCATGCAATTATGAAGTCTTAGATTGTTCTTGCTTGTGGTTAGAGAGTCTTAGAGAAAATGAGAGGAGAAAGCTTCCTTTTATATGAAATTAGGGCACAATCTTCTAGAGAGGCTGACATAGGAGAACTAAATTCTAATTGGACCCACACCCCTAGAAGAGGACTTATGTTAAATATAATTTAGGATTTGTTGTCCTGAAGTCTGAAATAGCTGACCTGGAAGTGGGAATTAACTTTTTCCACAGACCAACATCAAGAAACCCTAAGATTCTAAAATTTGAATCCCAGGCCTAGAAAATGTCAATTGTGACCTAGGTCAAGGTCGAGGTTGACCTTAACTGAAAATTTTTGACCTTGAACCTGAGGTCAAAGTCCTAGTTTCTTAGTCTGGGGTGCCAAAAATAGGTTGGAAAAAGTAGAAATGGGGCAGAACAGGGGGATAAAGCCAGATCAAAGTCAAGAACCTATTCAAGGTGCTTGACATGACCCCAAACCACTTACTCAGAAGGCTAAACTAGTCTACCATGGAAGTGCTTCCATTTTCCAACTATACATTTAGCCCCCACTTTAGCAAGAGTATGGACTCAATACAAACTCTTGGTAAAGGAGATCATAAAGAATAGATAATCTTATTAGAATCAAAAGGGACAAAGAAATCCTCAAGCCCCCAAGGGACTTAAGTCTTTATCAACCCTAAGATCATGATAAGAGAAACATCATTAGTTAAGGAGAAAGAGAGAGAGAGGGTATGGTTACCTCACCCAATGAGAACTTATGTCCCATTGTGAACCACAGAAAAGTGTAAATGGAAAGATGTAGTTGAACCACCTAGTGAATATGACTACTCAATAGTCAACCCATTAGGGAGATCCATTCTTAAGGACACCTTTTGACCTTAAGGGATCAAAGCATTGTCAATTTGACACTGGAGGGATCAAGAAATCCATGTAAATTTAAATTGGAGGGATCAAGAGATCCTAAAATGTAAAATGTCCATGCTTTAAGGACTAGTCTTTAATCCATAAAGGGAAAAAATTTTAAGTTTTGAAAATATTTTGAACGTGTGTGTGTGCAAAAAGTGAGTAGAGTGTATGCCCCCACATTAAAGTCATTGCTAAAACTTTAACAGGAGTTATGGCTTTGAAAAAAACATAAAAAACTCTACTGATTACGTTTCCACTATGAGATGCCCCCAAATGAAGACAGATCAAGGGAAATATCACATAAACATACAAATAACACAAAAAGCATCTACCTACTATGGGGTCAATATGATCATAACATAACATGTACATATAAATATGATATAATTGCAAATGAATTGACATCATTCCCCAAAGAAAGTAGAACTACAATCACAATGGAGGAAATAAAAATCAAGAGTTACGAAGAAGAGTCTTTTTGGACCACAACATGGAGACAAAAATGAATCAGTGAAACCATGTCGTAGATCCAAGCAGACTACATAAGGAAAACATTCACGAACAATAACACAAGTACAGATTAACATGAAAACAACATATAGTAGAATATAGATACATATAGAGGAATAATACAACAGGTTTGATTCCTTTATCACCTTGCACCAACAAATTAATAAGGGTTGTATAAAAGAATCTAACAAACATTTAGCAAACACATTACAGGAGAAGCATAGTACAACATGAAAACAAAAAAATGGCTACCATGAAGGATAAGACAATCAGGTGCATCGCCTACTCTCCCCATCTCAGTTTATGCCATTTAGGGAAGGTGGGAAACTTGCAAGAAGGACTATATCCAACACAGTAGGAATAATAGCCAGTTCCAAACAAGGATCTTCTTGAGAATTGTGTTTCTCGATACTAGGTGTAATTGTCAATTGAGTTGAAAGCATATGAGGAAAGTCAGTATCAAGATCAATGGTCTCATATTCATTACTAAGATCAATAGGATCATCTAGAGTATCCTCCTCATCAAGATTAATTAAAATGGGCTCTAAGATGTGAATAGGATCATCATACTCATTCATCTTAACATCATTGTGAATATTAAATTATTCCAACACATCAGGCATAGGTTGATCGAAAGAAGGTAAAGAATCTTGAAGAAGAGAAGCACAAGCCCTAGCATTATCTCTATGCTTCTTACAATGTTTGTTAGTAGATTTATTACATTTTTCTTTGTTTGACACATGTGGAGAACTAGGAGGAATAACCACTGATTCCTTCATAGGTTAAGTAGGAGGATTGGTAGGATTCACAGTAGGATGAGAAGAAACACTGGGAGGTTGAGTAATAGAGTTAGCAGTAATAGATAAAGGAGGTATAGAAGGAGTGGGCAAAAGACCACGGTTAAGATCTATCCAAGGCATGCTTAACTCAAAAATATTGCAATGTTTATAGGCTTGATATGAACAAAAGAGGTTTTTAGGGAAAGGAGGACATGAATTAGGTAATGAGGGCCAAAAAAAATCAAGAGTAGAACAATCTCTAGGTCTAGAAGGTTGATATAAAATATGATTAATCATTTTTACTTCTCCATTATGAATGAACTTAAGATATTTATGAATAGGAGAAGCAAAAACATGCATAGCATTTATCCAAGGCAAACCAAATTTGACATGAAATTGATCAGATGTAGGAACAAAAATGAAGGTAGTATCTACAACCTTGCTACAGAGTTCAACGGACAAGTTAATAGAACCAAGTGTAGTGTTGACGGGGTTTTGTAGACCGGGTCCACCAACAGTCATAAGTTGTCACTGGGTTCCGGAGATACTGGCCAACTCCACCTGCAAAGGTTATTCAGGAGAATAAATTCCCTGGGCCTTCAAGCACCTGGGTGTTGGGTCACGACGGTGTGGGGCTCGGTTGGGAGAAGTGACTATTTTCGAAGGGGGATAGCTGGTTTCTTCAACTCAAAACCTCTGGAGATTCGATATGGCAAGGTTTCCCAGAGCACCCTATACTTAGCAAATAAAATGAAAAAGATCCTGCAGGGTTAGGAGTATTTCATCTAAATATAGTCATGCTAAAATGTCTGGAACATCAATAATACTCTAATAGACTACACTAAATACCGAAGAAATATGTAACCATCAACTAGCATTTTATTAGTAATGGGGGTAAAGAGGTCGTTAATCTACTTTAACATATCAGAGTAGAAGACATAAAGAACACTAAAGCATGAAATACCATTAACTCAGAAGTAGGAATGCCAACAATGTCATTGCCGAGAACTCTTCCTTCCTTATTAATATTCCTTCCAGCAAGCACTGGTGCATGATACAATGATGGCCCCAGGGGAGCATCTAACTACTGAGAACAGAACAATGAAGCATTGAGCTCTGCAACTTGAAAAAGAGAGATCACTTTGCTATTGCGCATGGACAAAAAAATCATCAATTTCACTGACCCCTGGAAATGGGCCGGTCTGCCTATTTATACAACTCTCTTCTAACCCTAACCCTATTCACATCATGTTTCAATAAAATACAATATCTGGGGGTCAGTACTATCTGTGCCACCCTACAAAAGACCTAGAGACGGAATAGGTCTGCCATGTCAGAAGAATAAGACAAGAATATACATTGAAAGAATCGGTCTTGAGAAGAGAGCCAGAAGGGAGAAAGGAGAAAGTAGGTCCCCGGGGACTGAGACTACATGCCTCATAAATGGGAAATGCGGTGCCCTATCTTCAATGTGCTAGGTGTACCTCTAAGCAGCACCTCGAGAAGACCCCCCTGTCAGAAAACCAACTACCAAGTTGACGCCTCTTGACGTGGCCAACTACCTTCTGACAGTCTTTATTATTCACCTCTAAAAGTGACTGGTCGGCCTCAGGGACCGGGACACGGATCACTTTAAAGAATAAAAAATTTTGGATCTGGGACTCTGGGATCCAGGAACTTATGTCCCCAAAAAGAATAAAGAATACTCCAATGTGAGTTTTCCCGGGCCTCCGGAGAAATCTCAAGGCTACTTATTATTGTTGAAGGCTTGGAGGAGGCGGGAAATTCCATCTTCATCTACATCTTTTAGGCTGGCCCTTCTGTGTCTGGCTACTTTGACCTGTTCCCCCAGGTCCAGAACATTTTCTTTAAATTCATCTGCCATCCTCGCCGCATCATGACCCTTAAGTATCATGTCGGTTAATTTTTCCATCTGGGCCCCATCCATCCCCTCCGGGGATTGATATTGGGATGTCATTATCTCATCAAAACTCCCCAAAACTGAATCTTTGGGGGTATATGTATCGGTGCTAATGGGATCTGTCCTGGAAACCTTTATTACATAAGACTTATATAAATTGGAAGAATATTTTACTGTGTTTACCTTTTCTTGCAAGGACTCTACCAGTTGCTTGGTTACCTCCAATGTGAGGTTCAGTCTGGAGTGCTGAGTCCTTACGAAATCAAATGATTCCTCACCCAGAATTCTGGATTTGGAAATTATGTCCTCTCCCAAGGTGAGGAGCTCTTCGAGCTCCACCTTCCATGCTTGGTAGTTTTCAGCGTCACTCTCCCACTGTTCAATACGTGTTTCTGCCTGGTGAATAACTTTCTGGGCTGTGTATAAGTCCGAGAGAGTGGACGCCAGGAAACACCAGGTGTTTCCTATCTGTAGGGTGACCCATTTGTCTACTGCTTAGGCCTTCTTTTTTATTACTCGCAGGGAGTCTATGTCGCTCTGCGGTAATTCTTCTGAGGTGGAGGTCTCTGGAGGAGCGGTATTAACAGGTCAGGCCATCTCGGTAAGCAACCCCATAAGGTTTGCATTCTTCTCTTTCTCCACCTTGAGCCTTTGGGCCTCTTTCTCATATCGGGCCTCCACTGCCCTTGCTGCTTCCTTCAGCAAATCTACCTCTCCTTATTTTCCCCTTTTGCCTAGGGATACCTCTACAACATTGTAGTCTGCGGGATCTGCGGTTGCTTCATTGGCGTCTGGGGGAAGTGGTACCACAATGGAAATTATTTCTCCACCCAGCCCAATTGAAAGAGTATGAACTGTCTGGACCTTCTTGGCCTTTGGCGGGGCTTGAGCTTGGGCCATCATTTCGGCCAGGGAGGGAGGAATCACCAAAGCGGACTGAGCTTTCCTCTTCCTACTTTCTATTAGTCACTGAGGTGGGAGAGGTGGCCTTCCTACCAAAATTTTTTCTCTTGATTCTTTCCCAGTGTCCGGTGGCTATTTCTCCTCTTCAACATGGACTTCATCTGTCCCTCCCCCTACCTCAACCTCTGTAGCAACATCCTTTTCAATCTCCATCTCCTCAGCCTGTTCCTGTATGTTTATTCCTGGGTATGGACCCTGGTAGGCTTCTTTAGGGATGTCTTCTTCAAGCTAATTTTCTTGCTCTTCTTGGTCTTCTTCTGCCGGGGCCTCTTCTTCTGTCGGCACTTCTTTCAGTAGTATGGGAGGTGTCAGGCCAAGATTTAAAGTTTGGGCCGCTGTGATCACCTACCCAAAAGAGGATGCCAGGAGTAGCCCTTGGAACGTGGCGGCTGGGGTAACAATTATTCCTGAAGGTCTGGGTCCCCCAGCGGATGTCGTTCATTCACTCAGTTTTTGTTGGTCCACTCCTAGACCTTGCATTGCTTGAGCCCCGGAGATAATCTCCGGTTCCTGCTCCTTTTCTTCTACTTGCTGCTCTTGTTGTGCAGCCTCTTGTTCGGCAGCTTCGTGCTCTGTCCCCAGGAATTCCATCCCTTCTTGTGTATCATCCCCCTGCAGGTTTCCGAACTCATCAGCCATGAATACATCAAACTCTTCTTCTGGTGGGGGACTGGCCGGGACCTCTGCATACTCTGTTTCTTTTTTCAGCTCCGGGGAACTGGAGGAAAGAATTTCCACTTCCCGGGGGAGGGACGCCACTTGCGCTGGTTCTTCCTTGGGCTATTTTATGTGCTTCCTCTTCCTCTAGGTTACCAGAGGGGGTCTCGCATCTCTTATTGCCACTGCTTCCAGCGGATCCACCCCCATCGCTTTGACCATTAAGGCTGCCAATGACGGGGAGGAAGGAGGACGAAGTGGCCTGGTCATTAATGGTGGGGTGGCCAGCTCAGTTATTAGTTTCTCCCTCATTTGGTGGGAGGCCTCCATCGACTATTTTATTTTCTCTGTTATGGCAACTTCTTGCGTGAAAGGGGTTGCAGCTATTCTTTTCCCTTTATCTGCCCCCTGTGAAGAAGTCCCAGCCCCCAAGGTCAATCTTGGTACCGGTGAAGGAGTTAGCTTTGGTGCCGGCTGGGCTGTCCGACGAGTACTCCTGGGGCACACCCTTTTGAAGTAGGTGTGGCTTTGCTCTACTACTTCCTGGGTGAAGTCTTCAATTGTGGGCTCTTCCTGGGCTGCCCAATTCACTGGTGGAAGGGCTCTTTTATCGATCCCCCTTTCTTTATACTCGGGGTCTTCAGTGGGGGCAGCGTTTGAAAAATTGGCTGAAAATTTCTAGAGCCTCAGCTTCTACATCATTTTGGCTGTCATTCTGACATAATGCATGCTCCGCACCTCCATGTCATCTTGGCAATTTGCCTAGAAGTCTTCTATGTGTAGCCGATGGGGCTCTGAAGCTCGGGGCAGTGCCGTTGCAATTCGGCCATGTGGATCAAAATTTTTCCGCGTCAGATAGAATTCTTGCAGGTTGTAACTTTTTAGCTCATTGTCTGCCTCCTTTGCGGAGGCTAGACTGCATGTGTAGTTCCCGCAGGAGATTGGGAATGAGATGTTGGGGACCTTCTTAAGGGCCAAGAAGGCATGCAACTCCATTATTTGTCGGCAATATTCCAGCAGCATGATCTTGTCCCCACAATGCCTGGGCAACAAGTAGGGCTTCCCAGAGAAGCCGGTGACCCTAATGTATGAGTGCTATTGGAACTGAATATAATAATATCCATAGCTACTGACTAACTTCATTGCCTCAGTGGACAGGTGGTATCCAGCATCCCAGGTGGGTGTGAGTAGATGGTAGTAAATGAACATGTCATTTACCCAGCAAAAACTGGGGAAGCTAGCCTCCCATTGAATCTGTGGGAAATGGTCCCATGGTACTTTTTGTCCCGGGCCAATCCTGAGTACTCTGTCAGTGAGTAGGCCATGGGAATGGGGCCTCTACTGTGTTAGGGCCCAGAAAATATAAGAAGACATGTAGAACTTATTCTTTTGGTCCAGTTGCAAGAACTAAGAGTCAACATGGTTGGAAATTATGGTTGCCCAGTCGAAGAATCCTCTCTTGGTGCCGATGCCAAGGAGGAAATAGTACATCCATTTGGAAAATTCTTGGGCCGAGGGTTGCCCAAAGACCTGGGCCAATGCTATCATCCCCATCTGGATGCTCTCTTTGAATTCAGAGTGGGGTATCTCTATTTTCATCCTCTTTGGGGCCTTAAGCCAGTGGGTATTCATATACACCCGAGCAGCATCCTCCAGCTTTGTGAACTGCGTTAGGGCATCGGTCCTTGTGACCACTGAGGCCTTGTCAAACTGTGGGATCCTCAGGCTTGTCTTGAATGTGACTGGGTCAAGGGACACCAATGGAGTGGGGTATCCTGTGGGCTCCGCGGGTGAGAGCATGACGGCCTGGACAGAAGAGTTGTAGTGGCTCGCCAATGTTAGGATAAGCTCCGGAGATTGCACGGAGAATGGGAAGCAGGCTGCCCAGAGGATTTTAGAGTTCACGAAGTTGATCACCAATTGATCTCCAGCCTATCATTGGATGTGCATTATCTTTACTAATGCCTACATTTTTGCCCATGTTTCGACATTGGTGTCGGTCATCAGTTTTATCTTGGACTCAATCTTTGAGCCCACAATGATGTTATCTTGTATAAACTTCATGGTGAGGGGCAGCTTTTCCAGGGCTTTCTCCATCTTTGATTTTGTTGCTGCCCTAGTCTCTGTTGCGGTTGGTAGTTCTGGGCTTCTGGGTGGGGATGACGCTGATGCTTTAGACATGTTTGTAAGATGAAGTCTGGGAACCTACAAGACAAGACGACTGCCAGAACATGCTTGTCAGAATAATTATTCCGTGGTCCAGAGAACTTACCACCATGACGCTTGCTTTTCCTGAAAATTTAGTATCATGCAAAGGTAACCAAAAAGCAAAATATATCGTAAACTTTAAGAATCTTCATTACACATCCGGGTCCGGGGATTTTATCACACTTGGTAAGGACACAGGATGGATGGTTGTAGAAGGCCCGAAGTCTGGAGAAATTACTGTTAGCTAGGATGTATAAAAAGGCAAGTTGTCAAACCCACGTGGGCACCACGTGCGTAGGTATTTAATGGATGTGATGGCGATGACGTCGGAGCTAACTGTCCAAATGTGCGAAAAAGGGAAAGCCACTTGGCTGGAATTAATTACACACATGGGAAATAAATACAGTTCTGATAGACTTCAGGGAGGAGAGAGAAAACTGCCTACTTGAAACCGTCCGTGAGCCGAGTTTCAAACAGGTGGTTTTCTGCCTCGAAGCGAGTTTGAGGGTGAAAACTAGAAGTAAAGGTGACTCAACCAGCTAGTGAGGTCACCTGGAAGGATATACATAGAGCTAAAGGGATATATACATAGAAATAAGGAGATATACAGGGGTTACATTACAACTATATACATATACACATGAATATACAACATGGGATGACACCCGTGAGAAAACTTGACAAGGCAGACGCAAATATATACAGCTATTTACGCTCTTTACAGACCATTTACACTATTTACAGAAAGACAACCTCTGCACAGAGGGTGGACAACCCTCTGGCAGAGCCGACCCACCAACGAGCAGCAAAACCAGAAATAGAACAAACCGGATGAAACCAGGAAACAAAGCAAATGGTAACAAAATGAAACGAAGCAAAACAGAAGGAAACCAGAGAACGAAAGGAAGATAGAGAGGTGGAAAAGTGGAAACACCAACCTGAGAACACAGAAGGCGGAGGAGAGAGAAGGGTTACCAAGGGAGCTCGAGCTGTCAATTGGTCAGAAGCACCACCACGAAGCACCTGCACTTGCCTGAGAATGACTGAAAATGTTAAGCACTGATTACCACAAAACTCTCTGCAAATGCTCTGTTAATCGCTTCGAAATCACTTTTTAATTCTCTCTAAGTGCTCGAAGGTTTTAATCGTGGTAAATGTGAAAGTGGCAGATAACTCCTATTTATACCCACGGTAAAAAGTAATCCTCCTCCTTCTGGCGATCTCCGGACAAGCAAAACCTCCAGACTCCGGGCCCGGGGATTCCTCATGATGATATCCTAGAGGACATCATGGTGAAGAATCCTAGAGTCCAGAATCTTGTTCCCACCGAAAGACAACCTCCGAGACTAGAGTCCCAAAGGTGAAAACCAAACAACAAAAAAAACAAACCACCGGGGAGGAAAGCCCCGGAGAAAGAAAACAAAAGGAAAGAAAGGCAAGGCAAAGCCGCAAGCAAAAGCAAATAAAAAAAAAAAAGGGGGACCCAACATTTTGCACACAAAATGTAGGGACGGGGATGTAGGGCATAACAAATGGTGACTATCTGGGACAAATGCCTTAGCGCATTTGAGAACTGTAGAATCTCTAGTTAGCAAAATTGGAACAAGCCGTTCTCCAAAGCATTTGACAAGCAAAGGGAAACATGCTTGAGAGAATCCAACTGCACAGGAGTCAATCCGTAGTCCTTCATCACTAGTGTCATGTGTGCTTTGGAAGGAAATCAAGCTGATGACCTTAGGGAGAAATAGAGAAGAGGTACTAATCACATCGAACCAGTCATCCATTCGCTCGTTTCTCCCGGAGCCTGGAGTTTTATCCCGCTTTTCCTATTTTGCTATTTTGTTTATTCCGGGTGGGGAAGGTGGTACTTCTTTCACCATTAAGCTTGAGCTTAGCTAAATTTAATGGTGGTACTTCTTTCACCTATCCACCTATACTTAAATATTTTGAAGAGAGGATAAAGCTCCAGACCTGGGGAGAATTTCTTTAGATTTTTAGACGTGGGTCAACCAATCAGTACAGCTGATCTACCCCCTGGTGCGTTCGATTACTTGTTCCTTATATTATTTGTGTTCACTGATTGCTAGACTCCTGGAGAAAACACCCAATGGAGATTGCTCAAGATGTGCCATAACCTGTAAAACAACCCCGGAGACCGGGCCTATTCCACCATGCTAAAGACAGATTCTGAAGTTCACCATGCCGTAGACATCATACCAGAAGCCAGAGTTAAGTGAAGCATTCCAATTCTTACAAGACAGAACAAAGCGCCAGGACCAACAGGAAACCAAAAACGAGAACAAAAATAGCAAAAGAAAACCATCCCGGAGGACAGCTGACAAGACTATTTACAAGACGGGGTACCTCGCGATGAGACACCCAGAAGAGATATTTACAAGTAGAGGGCTTTACATATAATACAACTTTGGGCAAACTCACCCTACTCGAAGTAGTTTTTGAGAAACTGTCCATTAATGGGCAATGCAACAGGTTCCCCAGTCAGGGTGTTAAGGCGGTAAATATTTTCCCCATAGATTTTTGAGATGAGGTATGGTCCGAGCTAGAGCCGTTGGAACTTGGTATGCTTTCCTTTCTTCTCTCAGGCCTTTTCCCACAACAGGACCAAATCTGAGATTTGAAAAGCCTTGTATTGGGCTCTTCTATCAAACCATCATTTCACCATTGCTTGATGACGCGTGAAATGTTCAAGGGCTGCGTCTCACTGTTCTTCCATTCACACCAAATTCAAGAGTCGAACCTCCACGACGTTGTCCCTGTTGTTAAATTCCTACATAAACTGCAAAACTGAGATCTGTAAGTTGAGTGGGAATACAGGGTTCTGACCATAAACTAGATGAAATGGGGATGTTCCCAGGGTGACCTTAATATGAATGCGATCCGCCCAAAGGGAGAATTTCAACTTCTGGTGCCAATCCTGGGGATTTTTTTCTAGTAGATGTTTGATCACTTCAAGTAAATTTTTGTTTGTTGATTCAGCAACACCGTTTCCCTGGGGGTAATAGTTGCTGGAGAACTTTAGTGTGATCTTCCAATTGTAGGTCCATTCGAGTAACTGTGCTGAAGAAAATGCCGGACCATTGTCACATACTAAAGCAAAGGGCTTTCCAAACCTTGTGACGATGTTTTCTTCCAAGAATTTGATAAGCACATCTGCCGTATTATTTTTGCAAGATATAGCCTCAGACCACCGAGTGCAGTAATCAGTAGTAGTTAGAATGTATCCGTGGTTGGTAGATGAGTTAGGGTTAATTTCCCCAATGAAGTCGAGTGCCCACTGGGCAAATGGTCTAGCCTTGTAGACTGGCTGTAGAGGCATAGCTGGGTTACGCTCATGATGTGCTGCGGTTTGGCAAGTGTGGCATTTCCTAACATGAGCGTAAACATCTTTGAATATACAAGGCCAATAGTATCCAGCCTGAAGGATCTGATGGGTAGTGGCATCAGCTGAGCCATGCCCGGTTCCAAACTATCCATGGAATTCATCAATCACTTTCATAGCTTGGTCTCTGTCGATGCACCGGAGGTACACCCCCTCATAGTTTCTATGGTAAAGCACAAATTTTTTTATCATGAAGTGGGTGCTTTTCATTCGCAGGGTGTGGTGTTTGTGGGGAGGCAACCCCTCTGGGCATTTGTTGTTTAGCAGAAGGTATACCAAATTGGTGTACCATGGATCTTGGGTAATGAACTCCACTGTATAAGTCTGACATTCTATGCGTGGAGTTTCCTCTGCCATCGCCAAACTTAGTCCCTGGCCTTGGACTATTTTCATGGGCTGCATTTCTAAGTCATATTCCTGGGGGATGGCCATCCATTTCCCCCATCTCTCACCCAATTCACTCTGCATCAGCAGAGATTTAATGGCCTGGTCCAGAATGATAGCATGTACTTTGCTCCGGAGAATGTAATGCCAGAATTTCTTCACGGCGCGAACTAGAGAAAAGGCTTGTTTTTCTAGTGGC
Organism: Thuja plicata; assembly: GCA_018584345.1. Taxonomy (NCBI): domain Eukaryota; kingdom Viridiplantae; phylum Streptophyta; class Pinopsida; order Cupressales; family Cupressaceae; genus Thuja; species Thuja plicata. The sequence continues at coordinate 8,809,257 of MU224140.1, forward strand.
GAATACCAGACTTCAGCGTTCTTAAAGGGGGAACTCATGAAAGCTATTGGTCATTCTTCCCCTTCAATATTTTGGGTTAACACTGCCGTAGCAGAATGCGGTGAGGCAAACGAGTAAATGTAAAATGGAAGAGAATAGTCCGGACTAGCCAGGACGGGTGCCTCCGTTATTGTCTGTTTGATCTGGGCGAACACCCTTTTTTCTTCAGGGATCCACTCAATCTTGGTATCCTTCTTCATCATCTCATTGAGGGGTTTGACTATCTCTACGAATCCTGTGATAAACCGTCGGATGAAGTTGATTTTCCCGAAGAAGGATCACATTTCTTTCTTGCTGCTAGGCATTTGTAAGTTAAGCAATGCTTCAACTCTATCAGGGTCTATGGATATACCCTTCTCGGAGACTATGTGCCCGAGCAACTTCCCTTTGGTGACCTTGAATATGCACTTCTTGGGGTTGAGGGATATTCCATACTGGCAACATCTTTCACAGATCTGAGTGAGGTGGGCGGGATGATCACGCCTATCCTAGGAAAAGATGGTCAAATCATCCATGTAGATGATTATGCACTGATTCACAAGGCCCTTGAACGTGATGTCCATGGCATTTTGAAATGTAGCCCCTACGTTGATCAAATCAAAGGGCATTCTTCTATAAGCAAACGTTCTCCACTTGGTGGGAAACGCTATTTTCTCCCTGTCTTCATACTTGACCATGACCTGGTTGTATCCCGAATGCCCATCTAAGAAGGACATCATCTGGGATCCATTCACTATCTACAACACCTCATCCAACAAGGGGAGAGGGTGATTATCTTTCTTTGAAGCCTTGTTCAAATTTTAGAAATCCACGCAAAGGCAGATCTCACCATTTTTCTTCCTGATAGGGACCAAGTTGGCAACCCATGTAGTATGCCGGATTGGAAAGATTATCCAAGCCGACAATAGCTTTTCCATCTCTTGATGAATTAGAGGCTCTATTAGGGGGTTAACTGGTCTTTGCTTTTTCCAAAAGGGCTTAGCATCGGGTTTCAGAGGAATGGTATGGGTCATGATGGATGTATCATATGTTTTCAAGTCTTCATAACCCCAGGCAATTACGTTGATGTATTCCCAAAGAACGGAAAGAATCTTCTCCTTTTCCTTAGGGGAATAGGAGGTACCAATATGAATGATCTTTTCTTCACCGGGCTGGCCGATGTTAACCTTTTCAAACTTTCCTCCCTTAGAGGAGGATGACACCTTTTCATGGGCCCAAGGGTCTGAGTCAAAGATTCATTCTAGTGCAACCATCCCCTTAGGGATGGTGTTAGTGGGTAAGTCCATGATCCCATCATCTTTATCGCCCTGCCCAGTATCGTCATGGTCTCGTTCCTCCACTATCTGGTCCTCAAAGACACCAACATTTGCCATGAAGGCCAGGATATGTTGATCATCTTCAAAAACATGAAAGTGGGTGACATTGTCTGGGATGGACGGGGTGGGGACCATCTCAACTGAAAATCTCTGGAGTTGTGAGCCGGCCATCGACTCAAGTGTGCTGGTAGAAATGGCGAGGGCATCCGAGACATAATTCTGTCACTGGGGAATGAGGTCAATGCCAAAGGCATCAAAATCTTTGATAAGGCTCTAAGCCCGGTTACGGTATGCGGCCAGTCTTTTTTCGTGACATGTGTATTGAATCCAGACTTGTTTAACAACCAACTTTGAATCGCCTAGAGCCCAGAGGCAGGTGATACCTTTCCTTAGAGTGAATAAGAATCCAAGGACCAAGGCCTCGTACTTTGTGACATTATTTGTACAGTTAAACTGCAGCCTGTAGGACGCGAGGAAGGACTTCCCTTGCAGGTTGATTAATTCTACCCCTACCCCACAGCCTTGTTTGGATCGGGACCCATCAAACTTAAGGGTCCACAAGTCATTGTCTATGATCTGGGGTTGGGGGGAGGGAGTAGTTTTCTTTGGATTATTGATGGGAGACTTAGGGATCCCTTCCTGGACTACCAGTGTAAAAGTAGAGTTTTCCTCTAGAGGCGTTTTGACTTGGGATTCCCGGGGGAATGGCGCCAAAGGAGCGCATCCCATAGGAGTACTGGGTCCCAGGGAATCAATTGTATGTTTATTCCAGAAGGTATCAAGTTGCCGGTTAGCAATCGAGAGACATGGCTCACACTCAAGCTCTAAATTTTTTTGGTAGTGTACTCGGCACCAAGTGCCGGACAAGAGTGTGGCAAGGGTTTCTTTAGCATCCTGAGAGAAAATTTCAACCCTCATCTTTTCTTCTAGGTCCTGTGCTCTTTGCAGCATGACAGAATCTTCTTCGGGGATGAAATTGAATGTTAAGATTTCAAGAGGTCAGTACACCCCTAGAGAAGTCTCAGAGAAAAGGACTTCATTGACCCTCCCAACTTTGGTAAGGGCCTGTTTCATTCGGGGTTCACTTTCGACCTGGATCTTGTTGGATTCTCCTTCCCATGGAAGCCATAAGTGGGTGAAGTCGGTCAAAAAGTATCCGTTTAAGGACTTGGACCAATTCTGGCCTAGTAACATCCCGTAAGTCTTTGGGATGTCCACCACTTGGATGTCAATGATACTAGCTATCCTAGGGTCCTGGATAAGATGTATTTGGACGTTCTTCAATTCCCCCACCATTTTTACAGCAGTCTTATCCAGCTAGATTACTGTGCCATTAGATGGGGTGGGGTGGAGTCTGAGTTTCTGGAAAATGGACAAGGGCATGATGTTGCTCGAAGCTCCAGAGTCTACTAAGTAGTTGTGTATATTTTTACCATAAATGTTTAGGCCTAGTAAGAAAGTAGGATCCTCATTGTTTCCCCAGAAGACAACCGCATTAGCATCTTCGAATGAGATAGTCTTGGGTGGGCGGCTAATGGCTTTTGGGTTTCCTAAGAGCTTTAGAAGTGACTTCTTCTGCTTAGGACAATTTAGCAAAACCTCCCTCAAGGTCATGGAGGTGGTGGTCTGCTCTAATGCCTTTGTAATATCGAATCTTCCTCCTGGGAATGGGTGACTTTCCTCGGCGAGGTCTTTCGCTTGGTTAGGGCTAGGACCTTTTGGAGGGACGGGTCGATCAGCTGCGTTATTTTGGGGAGGAGTATCTTTGATAGGAGGTGTGGGCGTGTAAGTTGGTCCTTTACTAACCTGGCTCTGAGTGTTGTATGGAGTCCGCGGGTTAGTAAAGGTGTTGGCCTCAAAGGGCGGGATAGATTCATCAAAGAATCCCTGTAGTTTAGATTCTTCTTCATCCTCCCCGGAAGTTCTGAAGAAGATGGTATCACAGGTGAAGGAACTATGGGTTTTTTCTTGGATAGGAGGCTCTGGAGGGGTAGCATCATGTGACTGCTGCCTGTCTAGCTGGGAGATCATGATAACTTTCTCCAAGGTGGTACAATTCACCTCATTGTGGGAACCTATGTCATGCAATCTACACTAGTTAGTCATGGGCTGGAAGTTTGCGACTGGTGTAAAGTGTGATGGTCTAGCACCATTTTGGTTGGCATTTTGGTTCAGAGGCGGGCCTCCGGTGTTCATGTTATTACTCCATTTCTGTTGATTGGGCCTAGACCCATTGTTGAAGTTTCTTCCTCCGGCATTGTTGTTTCATTGGCTGGAGAAAATGTTTCCCCTCTGGAAATTTGAATTCTGGGGTACGTAGGACCCCGCCTTTAGTTGGCCCATGTCCATAGTCAGAGTGGACAACATTCACCAGAGGGATTCAACCTCGGCGGTCAACTGAGTGTTAGCGTCATAATAGGAGGGCTGCGGTTGTTGTTGGCTTCTCGGGAAGGTAGCAGAATTAGCCAGAGTCGAGGGTGACAATCCTCCAGCCGTGGATGACTGAAAGAAGGGCACTTTGGATGGTTGTGTTTGAGACTGTTGTGTCTACTGCGGTTGATTCCAAGGGAAGAATTCCAGGCCTGGTGTCACCTGGGTCTGGGTTGGATAAACATATCATGCCTGCTGATCTATCAAAAGTGGCGGAGGATTCATTGCCATCGAGGGGGCACCTATTGCCAGATTGGGGTTGTATCCCTCGGCATATGCACTTCCGCCAGGGATCATATTAAAAGGCGTGCTCTGCCCAATCCCACCTGGGGATTTGTTGAGACCATGAGATAGCTCTAGGGCTAGGTTGTAAACTTTTGCCAAGGTATTCCGGTCGCCTGCGGCGGTTGTTCTCCAAAGGAGAGTGGTGACGAAGGGGTCCATCACGTTAAGATAGGTCTGTATGGTTACCTCTGGGGATGGAATGAAGGGGCCCATGCACCACTTCAGGGCATGCTGGAACCTATGGTTGAATGCTGCAAGAGGCTCATTGGGTTCCTTCCTAATAGAGATGAATTGGATATGGGACCAGGTGGGGTACACATGCACACAAAAGGTAGCCAGGAAGGCATCCTCCATGTCCTGCCAAGTGTTTATGGAGTTGGCAGGTAGGTTAAGGTACCAGTTCAACTCGCTTTGTCCTAGGGACAAGCGGAACATACAAGTCACAAAATCTTTGTGTTGGATCCGATGTTGATTCATGGCATCTTTGTATGCCTGTAAGTGTTCTTCCGCGGTTCATGAGCCTAAGTGTTCGTATCATGGGCAGATCTTCTCCGGGTGAGAGGGTAAATCATTGGTCATGCCCGGAAATGTGCCCATTGGGGACCTAGTGTTTCTGAAGTATGCAGCCATCAGGGGAAATATACTTTGGGTAGTTTGGGTATTGGTTCCTGGGACTATCTGGGGAGTTTGAGTATTCAGAGGTATGGTAGACCCCCAGACAATAGTAGCTGGTGTGATTTTTGGGGTCTGTTTCTTTCAAGCAGGGGGCTCAAGTTCGACAAGATTTTCAGGATTCAGGGCAGATCTGAGGACTCTTTCAAATCTAGCTGGGGAAAAAGACTCAATCCCGCTAAAGGCTTGTCTCCTAAAACTATAACTCGGGGAACCTTCTGGAGGTGTAAAATTGGAATCTCTGGAAGGGGATGAGTTCATGCCCTCCTTCTAGAACCAGTTTCTGTTGATGGGGTTTTACAGACCGGGTCTACCAACAGTCATAAGTTGTCACCGGGTTTCGGAGATACCGGCCAACTCCGCCTGCAAAGGTTATCTGGGAGAATAAATTCCCCGGGCCTTCAAGCACCTGGGTGTCGGGTCACGACGGTGCGGGGCTTGATTGGGAGAAGTGACTATTTTCGAAGGGGGATAGCTGGTTTTTTCAACTCAAAACCTCTGAAGATTCGATATGGCAAGGTTTCCCAGAGCACCCTATACTTAGCAAATAAAATGAAAAAAGATCCTGCAGGGTTAGGAGTATTTCATCTAACTATAGTCATGCTGAAATGTCCGGAACATCAATAATACTCTAATAGACTACACTAAATACCAAAGAAATATGTAACCATTAGCTAGCATTTTATCAGTAGCGGGGGTAAAGAGGTCGTTAATCTACTTTAACATATTAGAGTAGAAGACATAAAGAACACTAAAGCATGAAATACCATTAACTCAGAAGTAGGAATGCCAACAATGTCATTGCCGAGAACTCTTCCTTCCTTATTAATATTCCTTCCAGCAAGCACTAGTGCATGATACAATGATGGCCCCAGGGGAGCATCTAACTACTGAGAACAGAACAATGAAGCATTGAGCTCTGCAACTTGAAAAAGAGAGATCACTTTGCTATTGCGCATGGACAACAAAATCATCAATTTTGTCGACCCCTAGAAATGGGTCAGTCTGCCTATTTATACAACTCTCTTCTAACCCTAACCCTATTCACATCATATTTTAATAAAATACAATATCTGGGGGCTGGTACTACCTGCGCCACCCTAGAAAAGACCTGGAGATGGAATAGGTCTGCCATGTCAGAAGAATAAGACAAGAATATACATCAGAAGAATCAGTCTCGAGAAGAGAGCCAGAAGGGAGAAAGGAGAAAGTAGGTCCCTGGGGACCGAGACTACATGCCTCACAAATAGGAAATATGGCACCTTGTCTTCAATGTGCCAGGTGTACCTCTAAGCGGCACCTCAAGAAGACCCCCCTGTCAGAAAACCAACTGCCAAGCCGACGCCTCTTGATGTGGCCAACTACCTTCTGACAGTCTTTATTATCCACCTCTGAAAGTGACTGGTCGGCCTCGGGGACCAGGACATGGATCACTTTAAAGAATACAAAATTTTGGATCCGGGACTCCGGGATCTAGGAACTTATGTCCCCAAAAAGAGTAAAGAATACTCCAATGTGAGTTTTCCCGGGCCTCCAGAGAAAGCTCAAGGCTGCTTATTGTTGTTGAAGGCTTGGAGGAGGTGAGAAATGCCATCTTCATCTACATCTTTCAGGCTGGCCCTTCTATGTATGGCTACTTTGACCTGTTCCCCCAGGTCTGGAACATTTTCTTTGAATTCATCTGCCCTCCTCGCCGCATTATGACCCTTAAGTATCATGTCGGTTAATTTTTCCATCTGGGCCCCATCCATCCCCTCTGGGGATTGATACCAGGATGTCATTATCTCATCAAAACTCCCCAAGAATAAATCTTCGGGGGTATATGTATCGGTGCTAACGGGATCTGTCTCGGAAACCTTTATTACATAAGACTTATATAAATTGGAAGAATATTTTATTGTGTTTACCTTTTCTTGCAAGGACTCTACCAGTTTCTTGGTTACCTCTAATGTGAGGTCCAGTATGGAGTGATGAGTCCTTACGAAATCAAATGATTCCTCACCCAGAATTTTGGATTCAAAAATTATGTCCTCTCCCAAGGTGAGGAGCTGTTTGAGCTCCACCTTCCACGCTTGGTAGTTTTCAGCGTCACTCTCCCACTGTTTAATAAGTGTTTCTACCTGGTGAATAACTTGCCAGGCCATTTATAAGTCTGGGAGAGTGGATGCCAAGAAACGCTGGGTGTTTCCTATCTATAGGGCGACGCATTCATTTACTACCTGGGCCTTCTTTTTCATTACTCGCAGGGAGTCTATGTTGCTCTGCGGTAATTCTTCTGAGGTGGAGGTCTCTAGAGGAGCGGCATTAACGGGTCAGGCCAACTCGGTAAGAAACCCCATAAGGTTTGCATTCTTCTCTTTCTCTTCCTTGAGCCTCTGGGCCTCTTTCTCATATCGGGCCTCCACTGCCCTTGCTGCTTCCTTCAGTAAATATACCTCTCCTTATTTTCCCCTTTTGCCTAGGGATACCTCTGCAACATTGTAGTTTGCGGGATCTGCGGTTGCTTCATTGGCATCTGGGGGAGGTGTTGCCATAATGAAAACTATTTCTCCACCCGGCCCAGTTTGAAGAGTATGAATTGTCTGGGCCTTCTTGGCCTTTAGTGAGGCCTGAGCTTGGGCCATCATCTCGACCAGGGAGGGAGGAATCACCGGAGTCGATTGAGTTTTCCTCTTCCTACTTTCTATCAGCCACTGAGGTGGGAGAGGTGGCCTTCCTGCCAAAATTTTTTCTCCTGATTCTTTCCCAGTGTCCGGTGGCTGTTGCTCTTCTTCAACGTGGACTTCATCTATCCCTCCCCCTGCCTCAACCTCTGCAGCAACATCCTTTTCAATCTCCATCTCCTCATCCTGTTCCTGTATGTTTATTGCTGGGTTTGGACCCTGGTAGGCTTCTTTAGGGATGTCTTCTTCAAGATGCTTTTCTTTCTCTTCTTGGTCTTCTTCTGCTGAGGCCTCTTCTTCTGTTGGCACTTCTTTCAGTAGTATGGGAGGTGTCAGGCTAAGATTTAAAGTTTGGGCCGCTGTGATCACCTGCCCAAAAGAGGATCCTGGGAGTAGCCCTTGGAACCTGGTGGCTGGGGTAACGGTTATTCCTGAAGGTCTGGGTCCCCCAGCGGATGCCGTTCGTTCACTCAGTTTTTGTTGGTCAACTCCTGGACCTTGCATTGCTTGAGCCCTGGAGATAATCTCCGGTTCCTGCTCTTTTTCTTCTACTTGCTGCTCTTGTTGTGCAGCCTCTTGTTTGGCAGCTCCGTGCTCTGTCCCCGGGACTTCCATCCCTTCTTGTGTATCGTCCCCCTGCAGGTTGCCGAACTCATCGACCGCGAATACATCAAACTCTTCTTCTGGTGGGGGATTGGCTGGGACATCTACATACTCTGTTTCTTTTTCTGGCTTTGGGGAACTGGAGGAAAGAATTTCCACTTCCCGGGGGAGGGACGCCACTAGCGTAGGTTCTGCCTTGGGCTGTTTTATGTGCTTCCTCTTCCTCTGGGTTACCAGAGGGGGTCCCACATCTCTTATTGCCACTGCTTCCAGTGGATCCACCCCCATCACTTTGACCATTAAGGCTACTAATGACGGGGAGGAAGGAGGACGAAGTGGCCCGGTCGTTAATGGTGGGGTGGCCAGCTTGGTTATTAGTTGCTCCCTCATTTGGTGGGAGGCCTCCACCGACTATTTTATTTGCTCTGCTATGGGGACTTCTTGCACAAAAGGGGTTGCAGCTATTATTTTCCCTTTATCTTCCCCCTGTGAAGAAGTCCGGGCCCCCGGGGTCAATCTTGGTACCGGTGGTGGAGTTAGCTTTGGTGCCGGCTGGGCTGTACGGTGAGTACTCCTGGGGCACACACTTTTGAAGTAGGCATGGCTTCACTCTACTACTTCCCAGGTGAAGTCTTCAATTGTGGGCTCTTCCTGGGCTGCCTAATTCACTGGTGGAAGGGCTCTTTTATCGATCCCCCTTTCTTTATACTGGGGGTCTTCAGTGGGGGCGACGTCTGAGAAGTCAGCTGGAAATTTCTGGAGCCTCAGCTTCTGCATCATTCCAGCTATCATTCTGACATAATTCCTGCTCCACACCTCCACATAATCTTGACAATATGCCCATAAGTCCTCCATGTGTAGCCGATGGGGCTCTGAAGCCTGGGGCAGTGCCGTTGCAATTCGGCCATGCGGATCAAAATTTTTCCGCACCAGATAGAATTCTTGCAGGTTGTAACTTTTTAGCTCATTGTCTGCCTCCTTTGCGGCGGCTAGACTACATGTGTAGTTCCCGTAGGAGATTGGGAATGAGACGTTGGGGACCTTCTTGAGGGCCAAGAAGGCATGCAACTCCATTATTTGTCGGCAATATTCCAGCAACATGATCTTGTCCCCGCAATGCCTGGGAAACAAGTAGGGCTTCCTGGAGAAGCCGGTGACCCTAATGTATGAGTGCTGTTGGAACTGAATATAATAATGTCCATAGCTACTGACTAACTTCATCGCCTCAGTGGACAGGCGGTATCCAGCATCTCGGGTGGGTGTGAGTAGATGGTAGTAAACAAACGCATCGTTTACCTGGCAGAAACTGGGGAAGCTGGCCTCCCATTGAATCTGTGGGAAATGGTCCCATGGTACTTTTTGTCCCAGGCCAATCTCGAGTACTCCGTCAATGAGTAGGCCATGGGAATGGGGCCTCTGCTGCGCTAGGGCACAGAAAACATAAGAAGACATGTAGAACTTCTTCTTTTGGTCCAGTTGCCAGAACTGAGAGTCGACATGGTTGGAAATTATGGTTGCCCAGTGAAAGAATCCTCCCTTGGTGCCGATGCCAAGGAGGAAATAGTACATCCATTTGGAAAATTCTTGGGCCAAGGGTTGCCCGAAGACCCGGGCCAATGCTATCATCCCCATCTAGATGGTCTCTTTGAATTCAAAGTAGGGGATCTCTATCTTCATCCTCTTTGGGGCCTTAAGCCAGTGGGTATTCATATACACCTGGGAAGCATCCTCCAGCTTTATGAACTGGGTTAGGGCATCAGTCCTTGTGACCACTAAGGCCTTGTCAAACTGTGGGATCCCCAGGCTTGTCTGGAACGTGACTGGGTCAAGGGACACCAGTGGAGTGGGGCATCCTGTGGGCTCCATGGGTGAGAGCATGACGGCCCAGATAGAAGAGTTGTAGTGGCTCGCCAATGTTAGGATAAGCTCCAGAGATTGCACGGAGCATGGGAAGTAGGCTGCCTGAAGGATTTTGGAGTTCTTGAAGTTGATCGCCAATTGATCTCCAGCCTGTCGCTGGATGTGCATTATCTTTACTAATGCCTGCATTTCTGCCCATGTTCCAACATTGGTTTCGGTCATCAATTTTATCTTGGACTCAATCTTTGAGCCCACAATGATGTTATCTTGTACAAACTTCATGGTGAGGGGCAGCTTTTCCAGGGCTTTCTCCATCTTTGATTTTGTTGCTGCCCTAGTCTCTGTTGCGGTTGGTAGTTCTGGGCTTCTGGGCGGGGATGATGCTAATGCTTCAGACATGTTTGTAAGATGAAGTCTAGGAACCTACAAGACAAGACGACCACCAGAACATTCTTGTCAGAATAATTATTCCGGGGTCTAGAGAACTTACCACCGCGACGCTTGCTTTTCCTGAAAAGTTAGTATCATGCAAAGGTAACCGAAAAGCAAAATATATCGTAAACTTTAAGAATCTTCATTACACATCCGGGTCTGAGGATTTTATCACACTTGGTAAGGACACAGGATGGATGGTGGTAGAAGGCCCAAAGTCTAGAGAAATGACCATTAGCCAGAATGTATAAAAAGGCAAGTTTTCAAACCCACGTGGGCGCCATGTGCGTAGGTATTTAATGGATGTGATAGCGATGATGTCAGAGCTAACTGTCTGAACGCATGAAAAAGGGAAAGCCACTTGGCTAGAATTAATTGCACGCATGAGAAATAAATACGGTTTTGACAGACTTCAAGGAGGAGAGAGAAAACTGCTTGTTTGAAACCAGCCGTGAGCCAAGTTTCAAACAGGTGGTTTTCTACCTCGAAGTGAATTTGAGGGCAAAAACTAGAAGCAAAGGTGACTCGACTAGCTAGTTAGGTCACCTAGAAGGATATACATACAGCTGAAGGGATATATACATAGAAATAGGGAGATATATAGGGGTTACACTACAACTATATACATATACACATGAATATACAATACAGGATGACACCCATGGGAAAACTAGACAAGGCAGACACAAATATTTATAGCTATTTACGCTCTTTACAGACCATTTACACTATTTATAGAAAGACAACCTCTGCACAGAGGGTGGACAACCCTCTGGCAGAGCCGACCCACCAACGAGCGGCAAAACTAGAAATAGAACGAACTGGACGAAACTGGGAAACAAAAAAAATGACAAAAAAATGAAATGAAGCAAAATGGAAGGAAACCAGAGAATGAAAGGAAGACAGAGAGGCAGAAAAGTGGAAACACCAACCTGAGAACGCAGAAGGTGGAGGAGAGAGAAGGGTTACCGAGGGAGCTCAAGCTATCAATTGGTTAGAAGTACCACCACGAAGCACCTGCACTTGCCTGAGAATGACTGAAAATGTTAAGCACTGATTACCACAAAACTCTCTGCAAATGCTCTATTAATCACTTCGAAATTGCTTTTTAATTCACTCTAAGTGCTCAAAGGTTTTAATCACGGTAAATGTGAAAGTGAAAGATAACTCCTATTTATACCCGTGGTAAAAAGTAATCCTCCTCCTTCCGGCGATCTCCGGACAAGAAAAACCTCCAGAATCTGGGCCCGGGGATTCCTCGTGATGATATCCTAGAGGAAATCATGGCGAAGAATCCCGGAGTCTGGAATCCGGTTCCCACCGAAAGACAACCTCTGGGACCAGAGTCCCGAAGGTGAAAACCAAACAACAAACAAAACAAACCACCGGGGAGGAAAGCCCCGGAGAAAGAAAACAAAAGGAAAGAAAGGCAAGGCAAAGCCGCAAGAAAAAGCAAACAAAAAGAAAAAATGGGGACCCAACATTTTGCACACAAAATGTAGGGACGGGGATGCAGGGCATAACATGTAGGATAGAGAAAACTATTACAAGTTTGGATCCATGCATCCGATGGATCATAACAATCACATTGTAGGTTTTCATAAAAATATTTTCCTTAGTAATAACATTTATTAAAGATGTGGGATCAACAAGACAACCATGTGTAGGTATCTTAGCAATCCTAGCATAAATATAAATGGGACCACCGGGAGCCTTAATAGTCTCAAAATCATCAAAGGTAATTGAAAGTTCCTGAGGTCATTTATCCTTAATTTGTTTTTGAGGTTTAGATGGAACTTGAAGTTGAGGTGGAGGCGAAGGATCTTGAACAATAGGTTGAGATGCAACAGCACTCTCCACATGATTAACAATGTGATTAAGATCATCCATCTTTGAATCGTAAACAATATCCACAGAAGATGGTTGAGCGATAGTATTAGTATCATGTGTAGGTAGGGGATTCATATAGATTTGAAGGTTTTGATTAGGAGGAGAGACAATTTGTTCCCATTTCCATCAAAATTATCAATAGATAAAGCATTAGAATCGATTAAGTCTTGAACCTTATGCTTTAGAGAATAACATTTTTTAGTATCATGGCCATTCTAGTGATGGTATTGGAAAAAAAATTTAGAATCAAAGGATTTTGAAGCTATGGAAGTAGGAAGGAGAGGTTGAATAGGAGGCAAGGTAATCATATTAGCACTTAACAACCTATTCATAATAGAATGGAAATATTCAGAGAGAGGAGTAAATGTATGATTCATATGGAAAGCAGTGGATGCAGAAGTGGCATTGTGGGATGCAACAACAACTTGATCGGCAACCGCATTTGTCTATTTATTAATATTGATGTAGTTGTTAGGTTTCTAAAATTTATTAGGATTAGGAGCAATGTCACTCTTATCAACTGGAACAAGAGCCATTGGAGTGTTTCTCTCAAATTGACTTACTTGTAATTGATAATGATGAAGTGCTGCACAAAGTTGTTGAAAAGAGGTAAATTCAGTAAGCAGAATCTTATCTCTAATATCCTTTTGTAAATTTGAAATAAACATATGTTGAATATCAATATCAGGGATAGGATAAGAAATCTGAGCATACAAATGCTTAAATCTACCAATGAAATCAGTCAATTTTTCCTTAATGTTTTGTTTACAATGCATTAAATCAGTTAAGGAAACTTGCGGACCAATGTTATTTTGAAATTGTTGAATGAAGGTATTAGCACGTTTAGGAAAAGAATCAATGGAATAAGGAGGTAAATAAAAATACCATTGCAAAGCCTTATCACAAAAGGTTCTAGAAAATAGTTTAGCTAAAATCATATGGTCATGAGAATAATCACTACAAAGGATTTGAAATGTTTTAACATGAGTAATAGGATTGCCTTTACCATTGTAATTCTCTAGATGAGGCATATCAACTTGTTGAGGAACAATAGCATGAATAATGTCTAAGGATAAGGGACTACCCATGTCACATGTAGGAATGCTAAAATTGGATTGAGTTAAGGATGCAAGTTGTTGTAAAGATGACACACTCTGAGCTAAACTAATAATTGTGGAATCATTAGAAGACATAGGTGGCATAGAAATATTAGGAACACTAGGAAAAGTGTAGGAAGAAGTAGGAATGGAAGACACAATCGATGGAACATTTGGAACCACAGTTGGAAGGGGATTAGTATAGGTAAAAGGTACAATATGATATGAAGGTTGTGAGGTAGGTAGAGATTCTGGTGGAACACTCACATGAATAGATGAAATTGGGAGAGATGTAGTCATCAAAGGAGGAGTGTAAGTAGGAATGCTAGGTAAAGGAATAGAAGAAGGTCCCTCACTAGTGATAGGAGGAGTAAATCCTAAATCTTGAGCCTCTTGTGCTAAAGGTTTAACATTCAAATGCACAAGATGAGTGATACCATGCAAGAGATTAATACCTTGATCACTATCACGAAGAACTTTATTAAGAGCCTCTATAACTTGGATGGAATCTTGATTATGGTTTTCTTGAATAAGCCAATTTCCCATTTTATCAAGTTCGGTTGAAATTTTTTGCACTTGTTCAGGAGGAAATCTTAAAGAATCTTCCTCATCATGAGATGAGTGAGAAGAGCTATTCTCCATAGAAGGATTGGAATCATGAGTATTCAAATTGTCATCCGGGATCCTACAGAAAGGAGAGGAAGATTCAGGTTCAAAGGAACCCATGAGTCTACGGCTTCTTCTAATCGGGATCCAATAAGTATGACTAAAAGTGGTAAAGCTCATACACCAATGCAATTAAAATGAACTAATTTAGAAAATAAATAATTTTATTTTAATTTTTGAAAGGGAAATGCAAGAACATAAAAGAAAGCTAATCTAATATGCATGCAAGATCTAACATAAAAGATGTAAATCTAACTCCAAAAAGAAAGAGTTGTCTATCATAGGTTCACCAAAATGTAAGATAAGAAATGTGGGTGGTGTTTGAAAGTGGATTCATTTAACATAAAATACCTTACATTTGAAATATGTCATGGGGGTAAATAAGATGCTATCCTTCTATCCATAGATATGCAAATGAAAGATCCAAATTGATTAATCCAAAAGGAAGGATCAATACCTAAATCAATCAACCATTTGGAAACAAGAATAAAGGAGGAAGATTTTAAGTACCTATTTATTTATTTGGATGTGAAATAAATTTAGATTGATTTATAACCTTAATTGAATTGAATAGGAGAAATTTACTAACCTTGAAATATTGCAGATCTGAAGAATGCTATTTTCTGAAGCCTGTGTTGAGTTTCTGGAAAATCTGAGACCAGATTTGGAATAAAAACACAAAGATAAACAAAACCCATAAATCATTTTCTATTCTAACATAGTTCTGATTTGTACCCTCAAGTCAATGTCACCATTGGCCAAAATTTCCAATTGCGCCCTGGGGAAGAATCGACCTAAAAAATCTTAGACTGAAATTTTGTTTTCGGATCCCAAATTTTTTTTGAAAAGGGTATCTGAATCTCTATCCTGATCTACTGTTCCAAACCTATACCTACAAGAAAAAAGGTTTATTTGTTGGGAGAGGGGTTTTCCTTGGTCAAACCCCAGTTTTGGAATTAACCTCAAATATATATTGAAATTGTAGGAATAAACAAAGTAAATGAAACCATTCACCTTTCTCATGTAAAAGGTCCTTGTGGAGGGTTTGAATCCTTGAACCCACAAGTATGGATGCACCAAATGGATGTAGGATGTAGAATGTAGAATGTAGGATGTCTTCAATCAATTTCTTTTAGATCTTAAACACCAATCTTGAATGGGTTCTTGAATTGGAATAGGCTTGGAGGAATGTGATTTGAGAATGGATGAATTCTTCAATGGCTACTTGGCTTTCTTCAAATCTTACTTCTTCACCTTTGGAATTCACTCTTCAATTCTTGAGCTCTTGCAATTATCAAGTCTTAGATTTTTCTTGCTTGTGGTTAGAGAGTCTTAGAGAAAATGAGAGGAGAAAGCTTCCTTTTATATGAAATTAGGGCACAATCTTCTAGAGAGGCTGACATAGGAGAATTAAATTCTAATTGGACCCATGCCCATAGAAGAGGACTTATGTTAAATATAATTTAGGATTTGTTGTCCCGAAGTCCGAAACAGCCGACCTGGAAGCGGGAATTAACTTTTTCCAAAGACCAACATCTGGAAACCTTGAGATTCTAAAATTTGAATCCTGGGCCTAGAAAAGGTCAATTGTGACCTAGGTCAAGGTCAAGGTTGAGGTTGACCTTGACTCAAAAAGGTTGAACCCTACCCTGAGGTCAAAGTCCTAGTTTATCAGTCTAGGGTGCCAGAAATAGGTTGGAAAAAGTGGAAATGGGGTAGAACAGGGGGATAAAGCCAGATCAAAGTTAGGAACCCACTCAAGGCGCTTGAAATGATCCCAAACCACTTACTCAGAAGGATAAACCATTCTACCATAGAAGTGCTTCCATTTTATGATTATACACTATTAACAACTTCTGATCCTTTATGGATTATCATTTACCTCCCCCCTCTTTAAGAGTGAAAGAACCCTTTGATCTACAACCAATGAAAATGAATATATTGAGGTAAGAGATGGTGAAGAGAATATTTAGAGGAAACTCAAACAATACAGAGGCATCATCTATTCTACTACATGATATGGCTTTTAGATTAGTGGATTTGATGATAAAAATGCCTGCATAACTCAGCTCTAGGATCTCAAGATTGATTTCTTAGAATTTAGAAAAGTGTTAAGAAATAGAATCCAATTCTCATTATCCTTTTGCATGCATTTGATGTGAAAACTAGGGAGTTCACAAATTGAATTTAAATCCAAAATGGGTAACTCACTTTTTTGGATCCAGAATATTCATGATTGCATTGTGCAACAACCAAGGGATGTGTGCACCATTTTGTGGACCAAAAAAGTGGACACATGGTTTAAAAAAATTCAAATTTCATATAACCCAATTAGGTTATTGAAATTTTGAAATTGTACTAGGCTTGGTAACCAAGCATAGACAATAATATTAAAAAAAAATGACCTTTCCCAGAACCCGATCGGGTTCTGAAATGTTTCTAGTAACCCAATGGGGTTATTAGACATATTATATTTTCTAATAACCCGATCAGGTTATTATAAACATATACTATTTTTCAAAGCCCACAACTTAGGCCATTTAGAATGCCTAAACCACATAGCAATGGACTAGAGGAGAGAAAAACACCAAAGAACCAAGTCGAGTTTTGAAGAAAACAAGGTTCTTCAACAATTTGCATATTTTGAAGCAATGGCGCCCCATAAGAAAGGTATGTATTATTGTTTTTGTTGTGTTTTTTTGCATTTTTTATTAAATGAGGTTATGATATTGTTTTTTTGTTTTTTTAATTAATTTTATATAAGATTCTTCAAACAATCCAAGAAGAGAAAAAAGAAATGAAAGACCACCCTCCATAAGCCCTCCTTGTCCACCACCATTGCCAACTATAAACCCTCCTCAAAATTCTCCTTGTCCACCACCATTGCCACCTATAAACCCTCCTCAAAATTCTCCTCATCCACAACCACCGCCACTCGTAGAACCTCCACATGTGCCATTAGATAATGTAAATGCAACACAAGAGGACCT
The DNA here is from genome assembly GCA_018584345.1 of Thuja plicata. Lineage (NCBI taxonomy): Eukaryota > Viridiplantae > Streptophyta > Pinopsida > Cupressales > Cupressaceae > Thuja > Thuja plicata. The sequence goes on from MU224140.1 coordinate 8,826,200, forward strand.
TGTTCAAAGCCTTAACCAGAATAGTCAACAAATTAATATATTAGTCAATAGGTTGAAGGATTTCAGTCTTCAACATCACTCTACCCTCGCCACTACATTAGGAAAATTGTCCAATAGTGTAAATGAGGTGTCTCAAGAGGTGACAAAATGGGGTTCATGGAGGGATAGGTGTTGTACATGTTATGCTAATGGTTTATCATATGAGGATGTGAAAATAAAAGGCATAGAAAAATGTGACATATGTGCCCTTTTTACCGATCCTAATACTAATAATTCCTTAGAAGTTAATACAAAATGGTTTCCTTTACATTGGTGTGCTCATAGGGGGATGAAATCAGCTTTTGGGATAGGTGGTACATGGTATTTGACCAACCACCTTGTAATAATAATGAGGCACCTTTATATTTTTTGAGGAAGCTAGACTGTGAGTTTATCCTTAGTGAGAAGCCGAATTACTTTGACTTTTGTGAGTTCCAGGGTAGAGGGAGAGGCTCTGCGTAGGATAGAACTGGGGCACTTAGGATTAACCGACCACAAGAGAGGAGGCTTACTATGAGAAAACCACTCATTCATGTTGTGGTCCCAATAGTGGTGAAGGAGTCTATGGATATATAAACTCTTCACGTAGCTACATCATTGACTGATGTCATTATTCAACATGGCACTCAGTTAGTTGGAGAGGATAGATCAGTGCCTGTACCACCTCCATCTTCATCAGAAGTGCCATTAGGATAATCCCATCCCTCACCAGCTCCATCATCATTAGATGCACCATTAGGATCATCTCATCCCATGCGAGATCCATTATCATCAGATACACTTGCATGGTCAGCCTAGCCCACTAAGCATATCTGAATTAGTTGTAATGGTATATGTGATGGGGTAGATAGTCATGAGAGTGCAGATGGTTTGACATCCCATTCATGTGTACATTATGGGAGAAGATGTCAGCAATCCACTAGTGAGGATGTGGCCCTCATAGATGATCTATTGTCAATGGTGTATGGTACAGAGCCGACACAGGTTTGTTTAAATTTGTGTTTTGACATGTTATTTTAATTAATTACCTAAATCTACTAAAAGTAAATAAATTTTTATGTATAGAAGAATCTAAATTTATAGATGAATAATATGCATTGCAGGGTGTAGCTGGTGGTACAAGAACACCAAGGAGTGCTCATTCTAGTAGACGTAGACGGGTAGCTCAAACACCTGAGGTAATATTTTATAAATATTCATAAAATAAAATAGTATGTTATTTTCAAAATATCATATCTTAAAAATTTGTATGGTGGTAACTTAGTGTATGTTTGTTTGCTATTTCTTTATGGTCAAATAATTTTTTCTAATGTAATTCAAATCAAGGAATTCACTTCCTTGTCCAGTAATCATGACTCAAATTGATTTGAACTCCCGCCCTCCATCCTTGGACACAATTCAATCAATGCTGAACTCATACATAGACTCATACCCCAACCAATCACTTATTGGCTTCTGGATCAACCTTGAACATCATTCAGGACATCCAACCATCGTTCTTTTACTCTTATTTCTTGTTCAAAATCATGAATACAATCTTTGCTTGTTCACTGATTGTGAATATCCTTAATCCTTCAATACACCTCCATGGCCTTTTGAAGAATCCCAACATATAACTTCTAAGACACCCCAAGAACCCCTCAACTTATCACAAGGTCCTTATCATATTGCTCAAAGAACATTCACTTGCTAGTTCAGTAAACTTTAATCTCTGGCATTACACTGTGATACTAGGATAGTCCCCATATACTAGTCTATATCTTCACAATAGACAAGAACCCATCTACACCCTAGGTTCATAAGCACCCCAAATATTTTCATCACTACCCATACCACCTACTCTGATGCAAGTGCTAGAAAATGAAAGTGTTTCCTTCTAAAACCAATTAGAACACTTAGGTATTCAGAAAACAACATCAAATCCACAATTAGGGCCCTTGGTGCTTGGTTCTCTAGAAGTTATACACTATTGCGTACATTGAGATTTGGTGCATACATTGAGATATACACCTAGGACTCGATCATATGGCCATCTCCATGCATCAATACAAAAAAACTCACAGAATATTTGAAAGCATATTACAAAGAAGCTTTCCACCAGATATTATCCAATTCCCATGGTGGAAACACTTCAAACTTGAAAAATAATGTGAAACTCTTAGAAATGAACAAAAACCAGAGTTGCAGAGACAAAAATCATGATAACTGGAGTTATAGGTAAGATCTCTTCACCAAAATGGTTGCATTTGAAGGCTAAGACATAGGGGAATCTGGCCAAGTTGGTTTTATGCAGAGTTGAAGCCCATGACCATAGTACATATCCCATGACCATAGTGTACCAAGTGGCTTATAAGTGCCCAAACTTGGAACTAGGTCTCACAATTAGATCTCAATGATAGAATAATTCTAAAGCTTTGAACTACAAGATGTCTTGGGTCCCTTTGGGCCAATAGGGTACTAAGAACATCAAGGTTCTGCAATCATCATGAGACTCCATGTGCTAGGAGGTGCTCCTACACCATACTCTCATCCTAAAAGCACTCTAAATCCCTCCATGCTTTAAGGGTAAATAGACTAAAACATACTCACTGCCAGGCTACAACAGTCCTATTACCTTCTACAAAATTTTTCCTAACCTTTGACCCCCTTGAATACAATCTGGACCATTCTTCTCTAACTATGACTACAAATTTGTTAAAGAATAGTCTTTTGTGTGAAAGAAGAGAAAATGTTTATATTGTAATAATGGTTCATACATTTTTTTTATAAACTTGTGATATAATAGAGTTGTGGAGCATAATAATTTGTGGAATTCAAGTGAATCATAATATCCATTGTAAACTATTGCTTATATATTTATTTGGTGTTTTATAGGGTTTGCTAGGGGCTCAGATTTATGAGATTGAGGATGTCACCCTTTCTGCCATTGACTTTGGCTTAGAGAGCTATGTGGTATCATATTTTGCACACCTCTTGTTTATAGTTTAATTGAACCCATGTGGTATCATATTATTTCTCTTATGTTAATTTTGTTTTTGTAAGCCTACCCCACCAAGCTCGAGGTCATTAGGAAAGAGGAAGAAATCATCGGGGACATTGAAATAAAAAAAGGTAATTAAGTCAAATTTAAGTATATTTGTTGAAATGTATTATGAACATTTAATTGTAGTCTATATTGATGAATGCACTTGACTTGTTTATTGTATACATGTAGAATCAATTAGGTTTCACTGAACTAATGAATGCCCCAAACATTGCTAATGTTCAGGAGAGGGAGGAGGTAACATGTTTTCATATTTACTTTCAATTGCATTCTTGTTTGTTCAAAATATTTTAGAAATCGTGTTCCTCTATTAGTATGTCATTTGCTATGACATTTCATACAAGAATTGGTCATAGCTGCCTCAGATGAAGCAAACCCTTCTCCACTTCCTAGGGATACCTTGCCTAGCATAGGAGATCTAGCTGCGGTATGCATTTTCTTTTTAGTCCATGTATTTTTTATTTTTTAGTATTTCTTGTTTATAACATGTATTTTGTATTATTTTTTCTGTTATAAGAGCCTTCACCACTTCCCATCCTTCCTCTACCTCGCCATTTTTATAGGAGTCCCTCTCACCCACGATAGAGCCCATTTCATTTATCATTCAACCCAACCATAAGAGATCTAGCTGTGGCTTCAGTATGCAAATTTTTATTATCTAGTGTATACATTTTTTGCATTATCTTGTATTTCTTGGTCCTATAACATATTTTCTATTTTACCATATAGGAAAAGGTCCAAAATAATTCATCAAGGGTTTTGGATCCCTCCAGCACAAGAGTTCCAACTCATGTTGTGGTATGCATTTTCTTTTTAGTCCGTGCATTTTTTATTTTTTAGTATTTCTTGTTTATAACATGTATTTTGTATTATTTATTTTTCTTGTTATAGGACCCTTCACCACTTCCCGTCCTTCCTCTACCTCTCCATTTTTCTAGGAGTCCCTCTCACCCATGATGGGGCCCATTTAGTTTATCATTCAGCCCAAGCATAGGAGAAAGAGATGATGTAATCAATAATTCAATTGTCAGCAAATTACAGCCCAATATTTATTTATTTTGATATTATTTTGAGATAATATATATGGCTTAGCATTTGAATTGTTCTTGTGCAGAGACTTAGTGACCCAAGTGTTGTTGCGAAGAAGCTCAATTTTGATGATCCACCACAGTCATAGATATATCGAGACAATGTATATATCTAGTTGTGGTCATTGAATGACCAAATTTTGTATATATATATATGTGTGTGTATATATATATATATATATGACATTTGTACATTGTATATATTGACCTAGACATAGTTGATGTCATTTTTTGTAACTCTATTATGGATTTGGCATGTACGCCATGTATTGATATGTACGGTATTATTGTTCATTTTGTTATATATGAAACTTCAAATTTGATCCTTGAATTTATTTGTTGGATGTTTATGCCTTAAGTGTATTCTTGTTTCACATGACTTATGTATATGCATGTGTGTTTTGATAAATTATTGTACTTGTGTGTCTACTTCATGTATATTCATGTATATGATTCATAACCTAAATTTATGTGTACGACCTTCTTGAATGAAAACTAAATTCATGTCTATGCTTCATAATGTATGTACTACATGTTTGCTCTAGGACATAAGCAATTTTATGATTTAAGTGAATTAATGCTTGATGTGATACATTGTATTTAGGTTTATCTTTCATTCTCTATATGTATGCACTCCATGGATTAAGTGAATTTTTGTTTGTAGTTGTATCTTTCATGCTCTATATAATGTTCCTTGGGTACACCTGTGAATTTATAGGGGTCTTTGGTGCAGGGCACCCAAGCAACACCAAAACTTGTTTTCTCACTATATTTTCCTCTAGAACCCTAAACCCTTGCTTAGGATCTTTCCAAACACTTTCAGGCTCTATCCTATGTTCAAAGGACCTTACATGTCCATTCTAGGTCAAACAACCGTACAAGGCTACATAAACACTGCAAATGAGAGTAAAACTTAGGGAATCATCTGTACAGAATGCTCACATGTGTGGTCTATAAATAAAAATCCATTAACCTTCCAAAATAATCAATCCAATCAAATACCCAAGCCTGGGTGGTTACAACCATCCATTTCTTCATTGAGCAACTTTTTGCCAAAGTTGCAAAAATTGCTTAAGCAACTTTTGAGCATTTCTTTCTCTTTGAAAAATTTGGTCAACTTGATTCTCTTTGACCCATCCTAGGACCCTAGTTAGGACACTTAGGACCCTAGAGGAGACCATATCCCCTAGTTTCTCAAAATTAGCAACTTTGACAATTTTAGACCATTGTGACAACATTTGCACCTAGGAGCAACTTGTGGTCTTACAAACATAAATGAACAAGCTTGGATCCAAAAATTATGGATATTATTATCTTCAGATCAATCAGCTTTAGTTGGCTAGGTAAAAACTAGGGGAGACCTTTCTTTGCTCGCGTAGCAGTAAGAACGTTTCGGCGCATGTCGGACTGAAGTGTTCCCAAGGTGCACTAAGCCAAATTTGACAACAATTTTTGGAGATCCATATCTCAGACCTCATGAGAGATATCAGAGATCTTTGAAATGCACAAGGACCATCTTGGGAAGGCCTAAAATCATGTGGATCAGTTCTGGGAGATTCCTCTTGGATTCCATTTGCCGACCTGATCTTGGTTGGTGCAAAAAGTGTCATTGTTGGTCAGTTGAAAGTTGCTCAATGGTGCATCTTTCAAACCATTCATCGTGGGACCAAACCATCAGCTCCATCAGATCTAGTTGGCTAGGTAAATTTTATGGGAGACCTTTCTTTACTCATGTAGCATCAAGGATTTTCCAGCACATGTCGGACCAAAGTGTTCCCAAGGTGCACTAAGCCAAATTTGGCAGAAATTTTTGGAGATCCATATCTCGGACCTCGTGAGAGATATCAGAGATCTATGAAGTGCACAAGGACCATCTTGGGAGCTCCTAAAAGCATGTGGATTAGTTCTAGGAGATTCCAATTGGATTCTATTTTTTGACCCGATCTCAGTTGGTGCAAAAAGTGTCATTGTTGGTTAGTTGAAAGTTGCTCAATGGTGCATCTTTCAAACCGTTCATCATGGGACTGAACCGTCAGCTCCATCATTTCTAGTTGGCTAGGTAAATGCTAGGGGAGACCCTTTTTATCTTGTGAACCATCAAGAACATTCTGGCACAAGTCAGATCAAAGTTTTTCCAAGGTGCACTAAGCCAAGTTGGGAAGCAATAGAAGTAGAACAATTCAAACGTCCACAAAGCATAACATATAACACCATAATTTTGATTGTATATTATGCCTATCACTTTGGTTTGATAGAATATTTTCAAGGTAGTTGCTTTGGAAGAGAGAGAGAGAGAGAGAGAGAGAGAGAGAGAGAGAGAGAGAGAGAGAGAGACATACATACAATACATGGAAAAGATATACCCATGAAAATGAACATACATACATAAATACAATGCATGGAAAAGATACATAGAAAGACACAGTAAACTTAACAAAATGTGGACCCTCGGTATATACAAATCAAGCCATGGCCACTTTTATATACAATTTGATCTTCTTTAAATATACAAAATGTGGTATCCAAATATGCATGTAGACCACTTCATAGTCATTTATATTTACAAAAAAGAGAAGTTAGAATGTTTTGCAAAATTTATATACAAAATTATCAAAATAATTATACCATTTGTAGAATGATTCTTCAAGATGGCTCAAAACTAATTGAGCGAACCTTCTAGATCGGCTCTAACCCTCATTGTGTCATGTATTGCCTCACGTTCAGATTCACAAAGTTTCCGTAAATTCTTCTTACGAGGTCTACCAGTATGCTTTATCAATTCAATATTTGTTGCAACAAGAAGGTTCAAGTAATGCAAAATATGTCTGTGTCTCATAGTCCTTAAACAACCAATTCTTGGATTTTTTGATAGGGTACCTGCATTTCATAGAAGCATAAATGATTACAAAATTCAATACATAGAGTGTAATAGAATACATAAATAGGTCTCAAAGTTGTCAAACAAGAACACATTATATTTTGATAGTGTACCTTCTAAGCCATGTCCCTGTCACAACAACTGATTCTATTGGGTACTCAATAACCTCTCCATCAATGATTGTAGTTGTCAATTTATTTTTTCCCTCAATACAACAACACAAAAAGTAATCACTCCCTTGCTCATTGTTCTCATCTGCAACAACTGCATATACATGACCTGCAATTTATAGAGGGATAAGTTAACACCCTAAAAACTTAACCACCTAATAAAATGAGTTCAAGTAGCTTCAACAGATTTCATATCAAAATGAAGAATAAACTGAGAAATTACTTGGTTCAACTAGGTTAGATATGTGATCAAAATCTACTGGTGCTTCAAACTGGCTCAATTGTAGTGCTCTAGGAAGTTGATATGTATCAAGCGCTTGCAAAGGTGTATAAGCCCATTCGTCAACCCACTCTTTTGATTCACATTCCTCCCATGCAAAATTCATAAAAGACAAGCAAAAACATGCCATTAATCTAGTATAAATACCCAGTGATGCTGCATTTGAACTTCTAAATAAGTGCATGTCACTTGATCCTTTTAGTGTACAACAATCTAGATAGTTTTCAATGTTAGACTCATTTATCGACCAAAAAAATGTATTAACCATAGACTACCTTCATTACCTATTCCCATCATAGAGTTGCACCATTGCACAATTGTTTGGGCTTTTATTAACTCTGCACCACCTTCTTACTTCAATTCCTCTCTGGCAAGAGCTCTTTTTACACATGCACCCACACCATCATGGTCACCTTTTCCATGCCCCACCTCCGTGAAATTACAAAAATATTGAATGTCACTTGTCATGTGCATCCTACTCAAACAATAGAACATCCTTCCATTCTTGAATTGTGAGGTGCAATTAGCTAACCATATTATGTGTTGGTTGTACTCAATACCTCTTTCTCTTAAATTATCATAGAAAAATTTGAAGCAACCTTGCAGAAACTCTGATGACTGTGTGTGATCATCATTGATGTAGAAGTGATACTCTCTTAAAACCTTTATATCTGCATCTGTGCTATCATGTGCATGCAAGAATGCTATATATAAAAAGATCATCACTTGTATAGAATGGTAATACCATGATTTCACTTTATTCTAAGGTTTAAGTGTATAATTCTTAGCAAAATCAACAATGGAGATAATTGTACTAAGAGGAAAAGTGTCCTTACATATCTTGAATTTCTCATCATACCACCTAGCTCTATGTGAATGACGTATGTACTCATAAAATAGTTTCTCTTGAAAAATATTCATAAAATCAGCTACACATATATCATTTTTCACTAACTCACACCTCTTAAGTTCTTTTCCATCTTTTAGACCATAAGTTACTGTCTTGTATTTTCCAAAAGAAACT
>MU224140.1:8836129-8862932 GCA_018584345.1 Thuja plicata
TACCCTGAAGGATTCTATCACTGTCTTCTTCCTTATTCTCCTTCTCCGGGCTGGGAGAATCATGAGACTCCAAATTTTCCACTCCCAGAACCTTGAAACTGTTATCCCCCGAATTATCTTCATTACTGTCCATAAGATTAGTGTCAGAATCTTTGTATTTGTTGGCATTCTTCTCAATCTCAATCTCATTTTTCTCATTACCTTCAGTGTTAGCATTCTCCAGAACAGAATTAAACTTTTCCCCAGAATACAGATTATCTTGACTTTCCTCAGGGTTAACCTTTTCATTATTGATATCAGGATCCTCCGAATCCTTCACCACAGGGGTCTGGGTAGTCAGATTATTCTTAGCATTAGGATCCATCTGAGAATAAATGACACCTTCAATCTCAATTTCCTGAGGGATAGACTTCTCACCATCGGGTTCCTGGAGGATAGGACTAACAGGGGAGTCCGGGACATTCTTTTCAGAACCAGGGGCATCACTAAGATGCTCAAGATTCTTCGGCTCAACCAGAGGTATTGAGGTAGACGGCTCAGAGGGAAAAGAAGCTTTCTTAATTTTGGGATTCTTGGATAGAGACCTGATAGACTTCCTTTTTTAATCTGAGCAGGGATAGGGTCGGGAATGTGGTCTCTAGCATAATCAGCTATGAGGAGAATAAGCCCGACATGAAGGATAGGGGTATTATTAACTCTATAGTCAGTAATGCTCTGGTTAAGCGAACAAAGAAGAAATTAGGGGAATGAAATATGGATCTCATGTCTAAAGTGATTAGCTAGGGAAAAATGATAATTGTAGACTCTAGAGAATCTACCCTCGAGAGTGAAATATTCCATTATAACTTTTATGACAAAACCCCAAATTTTATCAATGTTCTCCATGTCAACATATCTTTCTTACCTTTCACCAGAAGAGCCCTCTCCTCATCGGTAGCAGGGAATTTATTGTAAGCTCTAGTTCCTACCTTCACCTCTTTTGAATACTTCAGTCCATCCAACGGGAGAGCAGTGATGTTAGATAGAACCTCGAGGCTGAGGCTAAAAGATTTGCCCGCAAAATTTACCGGGCCCTTATCCCAGCCATCGGTGAAGGCTTTAGAAACCTTTGTGTCAAAACCATGGAGTCTCTGAAGAAAATGATGAACATGACCTTTCTTCAAGATTCTCCACACTTCCTTTTCCTACTTCCACTTGCATTCCGCAGGCTCTTCCCTTCTGAGATCACCGCCCATGACCAAAATCTTCAGTTGCTTATTTTTCACAGACTAAGAGGCATTTTGATTTTGGTACTTTTTTGACAGGTGATAGCTATTAATCTAATTTGCAATCCTCTTCACATGCTCGAAATGGCCATAGATGATAATAATAATAGCATCATGCATTAAAGTTTGTGCTTTCATTATTAGAGTAAAAATCCGAATCTTGGATATGTACTTCGCATTATTTTGGCCATCATTCCAACTCCCCCCAATTTGAGATGACTTAATTGATATCATTAAAAGCCATTTTAATGAATCCTTCTTTTTGCCTGATTTTATCATTATTAATAATTGATATGACCGCATCATTGCTCATAGGAATGCCTTTCCATTTTTGAATCCCCTCACTTTTGGCTCCAATATTGGCAAGACAATCAGCACCCTGATTAGTCTCCTGATAATTATGTGATATGTGGAAAGCTTCAAAGGATTTGACTATAACTTTTATTTTTTGAATAATATTTTCTATAGTCCATGAAGGGGGATATATATCTTTAATATTATTTATAATATTTAAAGAATCACCTTCGATCCAGACTCTTTTAAATACCATTTCTTCCACCAGCAGGATAGTGTTGAGGGCAGCCAATGCCTCAGCTCTATGATTAGACTGAAAGCCCAAGGGGATAGATATAGCACCTAAATAGTTACCATAATTATCTCTGATGATACCCCCACCCCCAGAGACTCCCGGGTTGCCTTTAGAGGCACCATCGAAATTAGCTTTGACCCAGCCTATAGGAGGAGTAGTCCAGACAGATAATTCTCTTTGGGAGAAATCTTTAGATTTGAGAAGAGGAAAGTTCCAATTAGACCAATTCACATCTAGAATGAGAGATCGGTACTTGCTATTGCTATTAGTTATAGAAAAACTAAAATTTTCCTTTATAGATCTTGACATTATATTGAAGATGATTTCAAGTTTAGAGCATTTCTCTCTGAAGATTCTGTTATTTCTTTCCTTCCAGATACTCCAGCAAAGATGAGGCAGGATAAGGTTCCAAAAGTTTCTAACTAGATCATTATCAAAAGGACATCTCCATTGAGTAACGAAGTCTTGCCAAGAGTTGGGAAAGAACCACACCAAATTCCAATTTTGAAAAACCAAAGACCAAACTTTCCGAGTAAAACTACAATGAATCATAAGATGGTCACAGGATTCGGCTTTTTCAAAGCAAAGACTGCATCTATTAACATGAGAGAAGCCTATTTTAACTAAATTATCAATATTTAGGGGCTTATTCTGGATAAGAATCCAAAAGAAAAAGTTAATCTTTGGAGTAAGGAGTTTATACCAGATAGATGCACACAGAGGCTTATCTTCCTTGGAGAAGAAGAAGGAATAGGCAGAGGCCACCATGAATTCACCATTCAGAGAGAGGTTCCAAACAATCTTGTCAGGTTGATTTTCTTTACTGAACCAGGACTGCAACTCTAAAATATGGGGGGACAAACTTCTGTCAAAGCTAGAGAGATCCTTCCAAGAGTTGATATTCCTGTAGTTAGAAACTTTATAACCAATAGTATTTTTAGCTTGGATAATAAAATCCTTCCAATCTTGTCTTTCTGATAGGAGGTTTTCATAGATCCAAGGATCATCCCAGAAATCAATAGTGGTCCCATCTCCCAATTTCCATCTTATACCTTTTCTCAAAAGATCAATTGACGAGCAAAAACTGTTCCAGATGTAAGATCCATTAACCCTTGCTTCATTGTTTAGGAGATCCTTCAAGTTGTTAGAGTCAAGGAGATATTTGTTTTTAATTATACTATTCCATTGTTTAGAATCACCAAATACTCTCCACACCTGTTTAGCCAGAAGAGCCTTATTGATAAGCTTAATAGGTCTTATCCCCAGACCCCCTTTACTTTTAGGCTTGCAGACTTTATCCCAGGCTACCAGACTGAGCCTTTTTTTATCTTCAACACCAGACCATAAGAATCATTTTTGGATAGTTTCAAGAACCACCGCAAACTTATGGGGGATCTTAAAGAGGCTTAGAGCATACACAGGAAAATTCTACAATGTCAATTTCAACAGTTGAAGTTTACCAGAACTGCTAAGGAGAGCACGTTTCTAGCCTGCCAACTTCCTATTGAATCTATCAACAATTTGGTTCCAGAAGCTATCAGGAGGTTTAGAACAGAGAGGGAGCCCCAAGTAGGATGAAGGAAGAGCACCAATGCTGCAGCCAAGAATTTTAGATATCTTATTTTTTCTCTCAAAGGGGGTATTGATAAAAAAGATGGAACTCTTGTTCCAGTTGATGAGTTGAACCGTTTCTGAGGTGTAGAATGATAAAATAACATTAAAAACCCTTGTGTTGTAATGCCAAAAATTTTCAATTAATGTTCTTAATGCATCTACAACAACCTTGTCCTTGCATGGGAGTCTACCCGAGAATGACCAAAGATAATTAGTGTTTGGATCCTCAAATTTGTCTCACCTGTGTAAAGCTCTCCATAATGTTGATCTACGTATCCTTAATGACTTTCTTGTTTTGCTTACTATACAAGATTTTTTCATTTCCTTTCCCATTATAGTTGATGTGAGGACACGTTAAGTAACATTAGCATTTGTACTGCGTGATTGTGAACCAATGACTTGGTATGCATCAAATATATTTCTCACAATGTTTCTCTCAGTACTATTTTCAGATTTTCTCAACCCCACAATTGTCATTGTCTCTCTAAATTTCAGATTCTTAATCATGTCAACAACTACTTGACATCTTCCACTTTGATTGAATTTTTAAAAATAGTTATTTCAAATCTTTTTAACAATTCTTCTACAATTTATTTCCAACATTTTATCATGCATTGGCCTCAAAATATTTTTATCAATGTCAATTAGAAAGTTTGGTTTTCTACGAATTATTCTAGGAGGTGTTAACACAGCTGCATGCTCTACATTTTGATTAGATGAATTAGGTGCATTTATTGGATTCATTTCTATTGGTGTATGTTGATGATTTTGATTTTCATTATGTGCATTTTGTTCATTAATGACATCAAATTAAAATAGTGCATTTGTCACATTAACATTAACATTAACATTTTCATTTTCATCACTTATGTTGCTTGCATTTGATGATTTACCTTATTGTATTCTCCTCATGCGCTTCCTTTGTCTTTCCTTTTCTATATCTTGTTGTTCAATTGTTCCTCTTTTATTCTTTTTCATTGTTCGTATTGAATGGACCCTACGAATAATATCATGAACATAGAATAACATGTGAACATCAAATCCAAAAAATAAGAATAAATCAACCATTTTCTTGAAATGAGAACTTACAATGATAAAATAACATTAAAAACACCATAAAAAAACACAATTTTCAATCATTGCAAAGAAAAAACATGCAAAAAAAGTGCAAAATTGTTTGGTCCTGGTGTAAAACAATAGAAAAATAGTTATGAGACCTCAAAACAACTTGCAATGACTGTTTTAAGACCGTTGAAGCAAGCAGTGTTCCTAATTCCACAGAACCCGATCAGGTTATGAGAACATAAAGGCTTAGTGCTCCTAATTAGTCAAAACCTAATCAAGTTATGAGAACATAACAAATCAATGCTCCTAATTACTTAGAACCTTACTGGGTTCTGAAAAACTAAGAACACAGGATGATTGAGAGAGAGAGAGGAGGGATTGAGAGAGAGAAAGAGAGTAGGAGTAGGATTAGGAGAGAGAGAGGGATTGAGAGATAGAAAGAGAGTAGGAGGAGTAGAAGAGAGAGAGAGAGAGAGAGAGAGAGAGAGAGAGAAATTTTTACTTCTTCATAACCTGATTGGGTTTTGAAGAAGTGAAAATTGTGCGTTTTATTCTCCAGAACCCAATAGGGTTATGGAGGAGTTGAAAACGTAATTTTTGATTTTCATAACTGACCGAGTTATTTTCAATTTAGAAATCTGATCGGGTTATGGCTCAGGAAGATCTTTGGAAAATGACCCAAAGGCTTGGAGGCTCATTTTCCCTCCATTTTTTTACTTTTAGATGTTTTTTCATCTTGTAAGATGAATTCTCGACTTTATCTTCATCAGGTTTGCAATTTGTCAATTGGGTAGCTTTATATTTTTCACCATAATCTCATACGTCTTCTTATCTTTCTAATCATATAAAGTTTTCTATTTGTAGACAACATTATCATAGTAAACTTTAATTTTCTTTACTAATGTCTTGATTGTCCTCACAGACATATGTCTACCATTTATTAATAAATTTTGATATTATTAATCAAATTACAAATAAATTACATTTTATTGTTCTAAACTTGATTCTATACACTTTGAAAAAAAAATTTCATTTTCGATTATTTTGATGCAAGTTATGCCCATCACACGAACAAGTACCAAGTTTTCAAGATGCGATCACTTCAAAAATCCACAGAAAAAAAACTCATCAGAAAATTACAAAAAAATACACAAATTCTAGATCTCACTCTTACCTATCTTCTACCAAAGGGATTTAAAAAATATTGAATCTAACTATATCTTTTGTACCGCGCACAAAAATAGATATGTTACGTTTTTCCAAAAAAATAAGGAACATATTTTTGTGCGCGCGAGGTTTGACCCTCTTAATATTATCAGTTTCTAAACAAAATTAGTGTTTTAGAAACTAGATTTAGAGTAATACAATTTTTATTTTTTACACATCTTCTTATTTTGAGTGCATGACCCTCAAACGCCTATTCCAAGTTTAGGTTTACCCGATTTCAGAAAACAACGTGTCCACTTATACCCCCCTTTTTGGGCCACAACTTGGTGGACATACCCAAAGACAACCAAATACTAGAAAATAAGATTTACACAAAAGATCTACCAGTGCATCTATTTATTGAGTGAAATTTTTTTAACCCTTGACAAATGGGTAGTTGTTATTGGTATTTAACGAGGGTCATGAAAGACAGAGTTTGGTCGAAATGTGTGGTTGAAAAATTGACAATTCTACCAAGAGGGTGATTGACTTATTGGGTTGAATGAATAAAAATATACCAATCCATTAATTTATCAAGTGAAAATTGTTCCAAGAGGCATGGAATTTAACATTAAACATAGAAGTTTAAAATGACCTGGTACAATGGTCGCTATCTATTCCAGTCTTCTCTCTACTTGAATGGTCAAAGTTGAATTTGTAAAACTTTAAAATAGGTAGAATTCACATCTATGATTGATCTCACCACTAGAATTTTCTAGTTGAATCAATGTCAATAGTGTTTCTGATGGAAAAAAAAATACATTTAAAAAGAATAGAAGCTGTTAGTAGGTAGTTGAAGACAATTAAAATACATCTTTCAAAGATTAGAAAGTTCATATGACTACTACAACGGGTATTATTGACCATTTGGATGCAAAGAACATAATCATTTTGTATCAGTCTCCATCAGCTTGCTAAAGAAAAAAGAGAAATAATTCCTTTAAGGAACAAAATCATGGAGGGTATTGCAGATGATCTCCCATTCCCTACTGATTATGTAGATAAATATGCATCTGTTGGAAGCATAGAGTATTGGCCAGGGTGAAGTCTGAAATTGACCTGTCTCTATTCATATTAACCAGCTAATATAACCAAAATCAACAACATAGAAAAAATCCACGAACGAAAAAAACTTGCAGCTTCACAAGCATTAAGAGAAATATACACAACACACATTGGAATCAAACACAGTGAAGGCTGAATGCCTTATTTTTTACTAATCTATTTTTATTTCCGATTGAATAAATTTTTTCCTTCTTAGGTGTTTTATTATTAGTTAGGAGAATTGTTTTACCCTATTTATACAATTTCTCAAAAAAAATTTCTATAATACACATCTTATTTTAATACATTAATATTCATAATCGCTTCCATTGAGTTTTGGGATTGACAAAGACTTAGAATTTGACATGATGAAATTCTAAACAAAATATCTTGTTTTGTTACTAAATGTGAATCACTAAAGCCAACAAGATTGCACATTTTAGAAGAGTAGTAATGAATACCAAACTTTAGAGTACCTTTCACATACCTCAAAATTCTCTTGGTTGTCTTCATGTATAATTTTGATGGATTTTTCACGTACCTTGAAACAATTGAAATTGAATATACAATATCAAGCCTTGTGTGAGTTAGAAACATCAAACTCCCAACAATAATTCTATAAGCCATTTAATCAACTATTTGACACCATCATCTCTATACAACACAATTGCATGAGCACTTCGAGTGAAGGATGTGTTATAATCAACCATATCAATTTTTTTCAACATATCCTTTACATACTTTGTTTGACAAATGAAAATCTCATTCTTACTTTGATAAAGCTCCATTTCTAGAAAATATTTCATGAGACCTCGATATTTTATCTCAAATTCATTCATCATATCAACTTTTAATTCATCTTTCATCTTTGCACTACTACCATGTACAATACATATCAACATTCAAACTTATGATGAGAATATAATTACCTTCTTTCTGTAGTAAAGGGAAAGTTTACACTTACTTCTCTTGAAGCGATTTTACAAAAAATATCTATAAATCCTTGCATGCCATGCTCTTGGTGCTTTATTGAGGCCATACAAAGCCTTCTTCAACTTGTAGACAACCCAAAATCCAAATATCTTGATGTAAGAAACTTCAAGTTATAAAAATTAAAATGTCCATACTAGAGGTGCAAAAACCAACTTTTGTCCTCATAAGCCACATTGACAAGTTGATTACTATGTTCACCAAAATTCAATGGTAACATCATCTTATTTTTCATAGGCACAAATATGACCACTCTATTTCTCTGATTCTTATCATAGATAATAAATTTCTTATTTTCAAATACTGCTCTACAATTCTTTTCACATCGCTTCCAAACACTTAATAAATTGTACTTCAACTTTGGAGCATAAAAAAATTCTTGAACACTTTTCATATGTTTCTTTGTAAGGACATCCATGGCTCCTTTTGCTTGATGGCTAAATTTAAATTTGTAATCTTTCTCAAAATGACCTAACTTGTTTTAATGGTAACATCTAGATCTATAAGATGGCTTATAGAGTTCTAAAAGATGGAAACACTTGCATTATTATTCCATTGTATCCAAAACTATGGATATCTCTCATATTCTTAGATTGGTACATGGGTTTCACATAGGTTTGGATAGATCATTAGATTTTTTTCCACTTGTGTTTATAGTATTTTTGTTGGAAAAATGGTCAGTGCTATCATTGGGATTCGTCACAAGGGACTAACCACCTCCTATGAATTCTATAATTCTAGTGGTTGTATCGGACATTGATAGGTCAATATTTTGGTGCAATGAAAACTAAACTTTAACAAGTGGTATCATATCTTGGTCATAGGTTTGAATCCCCTTGGGTAACGCCGAGTAGGAGATTGCTGGAAAAATAGTTAGCGCTTCCCTCTGGATTCGTGACAAGGGGCTAATAGCCTCTTGTGGATTCTATAAGTCTAGTGGTTGTATCAGGAATTAACAAGTCGATCTTTTGGTGTAATGAAAACCACACTTGTAACAATTTATTCATTATACTTGCTACTATTACTATAATTTTCAACTACAACAATTACATATTCCTCAAATATTGTTAGTATTAGCTACAATTAAACCTACTGTTATTGTAATAATATAACTGTATCATTGAAAAATGGAAGCACTTCCATTTTAGAATATTTTATCCCTTTGATTAAGTGTTTTGGGATCATTTTAAGTGCCTTGAATGGGTCTTCAAGACTTTGATCTTGCTTTTCCCCTGTTTTGCCTCATTTTCCACTTCTCTCTGACTTGTTTCTGGCATCCTACTCTGCAAATTTGAGGTTCTTGACCTCAGGGTCAAGGTTGACCTTGACCCTATCCTAGGTCAAGGTTTACCTCAACCCTAATCTAGGTTAGAGTCAACCTTGACCCTGATCCAGGGTCCAAATTTCAAGTTTCCAGGATTTCCAGATGTCAGGGCTTGGAAAGATTTAATCCCCGCTTCCGGATTGGCTACTTTGGTCTCCGAAGTAACGAATCTTAAAATTATATTTAATATAGGTCCACTTCTAAGGGTATAGGCCTAATTAGAATTTAATTCTCCTATGTTGGCCTGTTTAGAATATTGTGCCCTAGATTTGTATATAAGGAAGTTTTTCTCCTCTCATTTTCTCTAAGACTTGAGAATCAAAAGCACGAAATACATACACACAAAAGAACATGATCGCCTATACACATTAAGGATAATATATTGAAGGAATCATCTAAACATTCAAGCACTCAAGCATTCTAGCATCCAATTCATGAAGAAGATCCGTTGGTAGCCATTGAAGGATTCAAAGCTCTATGAAGACCTCTTGTTGAAGATTTCTCCATCCACATCCATGCAAGCTTCTTCCTATTCCAAGATCCATTCAAGATTGGTGTTGAAGATATAAATAAAATTGATTTGAGACATCATACATCCTACATTCTACAATCTAAATCCATTTGGAGCATCCATACTTGTGGATCCAAGGATTCAAATCCTCCACAAGAGTTTCTATAGAAGCAAGGTGAATTTGTTCATTTACTTTGTTTATCTCTGCAATTTCAATTCTATTATAAGCTTAATTCAAAAACTAGGGTTTGACCAAGGCAAACCCCTCCCCCAACAAAAATAAAACCATTTTTCTTATAGGTATAGGTACTGGACAACGAATTACAGAGTAGATTCAGATACCCTTTTCGACCAACTTTCAGGATCCGTGAATATAATTTTTGTCAGAGTAGTGCAGGTCAAGGTTAAAATTTTGGGGTACAATTGTGCCCTCACATTTGGGTCAAGGTTGACCTTTCTCAGAAAAGGAAAATAAATTTGGGTTTTCTCCATCTCTGTGTATCTGTTCCAGATCTGGTTGCAAAATTTCCCAAAACTCAGTTTAGACACCAGAAAACAACAATTTCCAGATCTTCTATACTTTAAGGTTAGTACTTGTCTTCAATTCATTTTAATTAATTCTTTAATCAATTCAAATCTATTAAAAAGGAATATAAGGCTTTCCTCTTTCTTCTTATTTCCAATTGATTGATTCATTTGTGCATTAACCATTTCTTATGGTTAATCAACTTGGATCTTTCCTTTGTGAATTTGGGGCTAAAAAAAGAATCTTACCTTCCCCATCTATCTAATTACATTCAAACACACACACACACACACACACACACACACACACACACACACATACACATATATATATATATATTACATTACATCATCCATTGCATTTTTATATCATAACACACACATTTTTATATATTACATTTTGGTGAACCTGCAATAGAGAACTCTTTCTTTTTGGTGTTAGATTTACATTTCATGTTAGATCTTGCATGCATATTAGATTAGCCTCCTTTTATATTCTTACATTTAAATTTTCTTAATTTAGTTCATTTACATTGCATTGGTGTATGAGCTTTACTACCACTAGTCCTACCTATAATATCCCAGTTAGAGGAAGTAGTAGACTTATGGGTTCCTTTGATCTTGAATCTTCCTCTCGTTTTCGTAGGATCCCAGATGATAGTTTGATCACTCATGATTCCAATCCTTCTATG
This sequence comes from Thuja plicata, assembly GCA_018584345.1. NCBI lineage: Eukaryota > Viridiplantae > Streptophyta > Pinopsida > Cupressales > Cupressaceae > Thuja > Thuja plicata. Next base: position 8,846,955 of record MU224140.1, read on the forward strand.
GAGAATAAATCTTCTCACTCATCTCATGACTAGGATGATGCTTTAAGAGTTACTCCTAAATAAGTTCAAAAAATTTCAACCGAACTTGATAAAATGGAAAATTGGCTTATTCAAGAAAACTATAATCAAGATTCTATCCAAGCTATAGAGGCTCTTAAGAAAGTCCTTCATGATAGTGATCAAGGTGTTCATCTCTTTCATGGTATTACTCATCTTGTGCACTTAAATGTTAAACCTTTAGCTCAAGAAACTCAAGATCTAGGATTCACTTCTCCTGTCACTAGTGTGGAACCTTCTTCCATTCCTTTACCTAGCATTCCTACTTACACTCCCCCTTTGATGACTACATCTCTTCCATATTCCAATCCTCTAGATTCAAATCTTCCACTTTCATCTCTTCCCATTAGTGTTCTGCTAGTGTCTCTACCTACCTCACAGCCTTCTTACCATAGTGTTCCTTTTACCTATTCCAACCCTCTTCCAACTGTGGTTCCAAGTGTTCCACCGATTGTGTCTTCCATTCTCGCTGCTTCCTACACTTTTCATAGTGTTCCTAATGTTTCTATGCCTCCTATTTCTTCTAATGATTCCACAATCATTAGTTTGGCTCAAACCGCTTCCTCTTTACAACAACAACTTGCATCCTTAACTCAATCCAAGTTTAGTATTCCTACATGTGACACGGGTAGTCCTTTATCCCTAGACATTATTTGTGCTCCTGCCCCTCAGCAAGCCGATACGCCTCGTCTTGAGACTTACAATGGTAAGGGAGATCCTGTCACTCATGTTAAAACATTTCAAATCCTTTGTAGTGACTATGCTCATGACCGTAGGATTTTATCCAAGTTGTTTGCTATAAATTTTCATGATAAGGCCTTGCAATGGTATTGTTCCTTGCCTCCTTATTCTATTGATTCTTTTCCAAAACTTGTTAATAACTTTATCGAATAATTCTTAAATAATATTGGTCTGCAAGAGTCCTTAACTGATTTGATGCATTGTAAACAAAATACTAAAGAAAAATTTACTAAATTTATTGGTAGATTTAAGCATTTTTATGCTCAGATTTCTTATCCTGTTCCTGATATTGATATTCAACATATTTTTATTTCAAATTTGTAAAAGGATATTAGAGATAAGATTCTTCTTACTGAATTTACCTCTTTTCAACAACTTTGTGCAACACTTCATCATTATAAATTACAAGTGAGTTAATTTATGAGCAACACTCCAATGGCTCCTATTCCAGTTGATAAGAGTTATGTTGCTCCTAATCCTAACAAGTTTCAAAAACCTAACAATTATGTCAAGATAAATAAACAATAAAATGCAGTTGCTGATCAAGTTGCCATTGCATCCCACAATGTCACTTCTGCATCAAATTCTTTTCGTTTGAATCATATGTTTACTCCTCTTTCTGAATCTTTACATTCTAATATGAGTAAATTTTTGAATGCTAATATGATTACTTTACCTCCTATTCGACCTCTGCTTCCTACTACGATGCCATCAAAATACTTTGATCCCAAAGCATTTTTCTAATACCATCATCAGAATGGCCATGATACTAAGCAGTGTTATTCTCTACAACATAAGGTTCAAGACTTACTTCATTCTAAGGCTTTATCTGTTTATAATTTTGATGGTAGTGGGAGAAACTCTGTCTCTCCTCCTAATCAAAAACTCCAAATCTATACAAATCCTTTGCCTACGCATGATACTAATACCATTTATCAACCATCTTATGTGGATATTATTTATGATTCAAAGATGGATGATCTCAATCATATTGTTAACCATGTGGAGCATGTTGTTTTACCTCAACCTATATCTCCACCTAGCCTCAATCTCCACCTCCTATTCAATTTCCTTCATCTTAACCTCAAATTAACCTCAACCTAAACCTTCAAAACAACCTAAGAATAAAAGACCTAGGGAATTCTCGATCACCTTTGATGATCTTGAGACCATTAAGGCTCCTGATGGTCCCCTCTACATTTATGCTAGGATTGCTAAGATACCTACGCGTGCTTGTCTTGTTGATCCTACTTCCTTAGTCAATGTCATTACTGAAGAAAACATTTTTATAAAGAACTTACAACGTGATTATTATGATACATCGGATGTGTGGATCCAAAATTGTAATGGTTTTCTCTATCCATCATTTGGTTCTATTAACTTTCCTATTGAACTTTGTGGTAAAGTTGTGGACACTACCTTCGTTGTTGTCCCTACTTCTAATCAATTTCAAGTTAAGCTTGGTTTGCCTTGGTTGACTTCCATGCATGCCGTTGCTTCTCCTATCCACAAGTGTATCAAGTTCATTCATGATGAAGAAGTGAAAACAATTAGTCATAGTTTATATCAACCTTCTAGGCCTAGGGATTGTGCTACCCTTGACTTCTTTTGGCTTTCATTACCTATTCGTGTTCTTCTCAACTTGGTAACCTTTTTCGCTCATATCAAGCCTGTAAACATCACAAGATTCTTGAGTTAAGCATGCCTCAGATAGATCATAACCATGGTATTTTTCCTACACCTTCCATACCTCCTTTATCCATTACTTTTTCTTCTGTTAATCAAGCTCCTAGTATTGCTTTTCAGCTTACTGAGAATCCTACTAATCCTCTTATAGAACCTGTGAAGGAACCAGTTGTTGTTCCTCCTAGTTCTCAACATATTTTAAATAAGAAAAAATGTAACCAATATGCTAATGAATGTCATAAGAAGCGTCAGGCTCAAGCTAAGGCCCATGCCTCTGTTCTTCAAAGTTCTTTACCTTCTTTTGACCAGTTTATGCCTAATGTGCTGGAAGAAGTTAATGTTAATAATGATTCTAAGATGAATTATTATGATGATTCTATTCATATCTTAGATTATATTATGATTAATCTTGATGAAGAAGATACTCTTGATGATTCTAATGATGAATATGAGATTATTGAAATTGATACTGATTTACCTAATATGCTTTCAACACAGTTGATAATTACACCTAGTATCGAATATCATGATTCTCAAGAGGATCCTTGTTTGGAACTGGCTATTATTCCTACTGTGTTGGATATAGTCCCTCTTGTAAGTTTCCCACCTTCCCTAAATGATATAGACTGAGATGGGAAGAGTAGGTGATGCACTTGATTAGATTGTCCTCCATGGTAACCTTTTATGTGTTTGCCTATTGTATTGTGCTTCTCCTGTAATATGTTTGCTAAATGCTATTTAGATTCTTTTATATGACCCTTGTTACTTTGTGGGTGCAAGGTGATAAAGGAATCAAACCTACTGTACTATTCCCCTATCTCTATTCTTCTATATGTTGTTTCATGTACCTGTGCTATTGTTCATAAATGTTTTCCTTGTGTAGTCTGCTTGGATGTGTGACATGGTAGTACTGATTCTTTTTGGTCTTCATGTTGCGGTCCGAAAAGACTCTTCTTCATAACTCTTATGTTTTCTTTCCTTCATTGTGATTGGAGTTCTACTTTCTTTGGGGAATGATGTCAACTCATTTGCAATAATATCATATAAATAAATAAATAAATAAATAAATAAATAAATAAATAAATATATATATATATATATATATATATATATATATATATAATCTTATGATCATACTGACCCCACGGTAAATAGATCCCTTCTATGTTCTCTGTATGTTTATGTGGTATTTCCCTTGATTTTTCCTTGCTTGCGGGCATCTTGTAGTGGAAACGTAATCAGTGGAGTTTTTTATGTTTCCGTTAAATCCATTTCTCCTGTTAAAGTGTTAGCAATGAATTTAACGTGGGGGCATACACTCTGCTCACTTTTTGCACACACGCACTTCCAAAATATTTTCAAACTTACAAATTTTACACTTTTTTCTCCCTTTATAGATTAGAGACTAATCCTTAAAGCATGATTTTTACCTTATAGGATCTCTTGATCCCTCCAGTTTCAATTTACAATGTTTTTGATCCCTTAAGGTCGGAAGGTGTCCTTAAGACTAGATCTCTCTATGTTTTGACTTTGCTCTTTTGGAATAGAATATTCCTAAGGGTAAATCATTGAAGGTTTGACTAGCGAGTATCCACATTCACTAGGTGGTTTAATTCCATCTTTCCAGTTGCACTGTTTCCTTGTGTGATTCACAATGGGACATAGGTTCTCATTGGGTGAGGTAATCACACCCTCTCTCTCTTTTTCTTTGATTGGTGATGTCTCTCTTATTGTAATCTTGGGGTCAACAAAGAATTGAGCCCCTAGGGGCTTAAGGATTTCTTTCTCCCTTTGATTTCAATAAGATCATATTTTATTTATGATCTCCTTTACCAAGAGTTTGCATCGAGTCCATACTCTTGCTAAAGTGGGGGCTAAATGTATCATCAAAAAATGGAAGCACTTCCATTTTGGATTGGTTTAGCCCTCCGAGTAAGTTGTTTTGGGTCATGTCAAGAACCTTGAATGGGTCTTTGACTTGGATCTAGATTTTCCCCAGTTCTGCCCCATTTTCCACTTCTCTTTGGCCTATTTCTGGCATCCTGTTCTGCAAATTTGAGGTTCTTGACCTCAGGGTCAAGGTTGACCTTCTAGGTCAAGGTCAAACTCGACCTTGACCTAGGTCAAGGTCAACCTTGACCCTGACCTAGGTCAAGGTTGACCTCGACCTTGACCTAGGTCAAGGTTGACCTCAACCCTGACCTAGGTCAGAGTTGACCTTGACTCTAACCCAGGGTCCAAATTTCAAGTTTCCAGGATTTCTGGATGTCCGGGCTTGGAAAGATTTAATTCCCAATTCTGGGTCAGCTGTTTTGGTCTCCAAAGTAACGAATCTTAAAATTATATTTAATATAGGTCCACTTCTAGGGGTATAGGCCTAATTGGAATTTAATTCTCCTATGTTATCCTCTCTAGAAGATTGTTCCCTAGATTTGTATATAAGAAAGCTTTTCTCCTCTCATTTTATCTAAGACTTGAGAATCAAAAGCACTAAAGACATACACACGAAAGAACATGATCACCTATGCATACAAAGGATAATATATTGAAGAAATCATCTATACATTCAAGCACTCAATAATTCTAGCATCCAATTCATGAAGGAGATCCATTGGTAGCCATTGAAGGATTCAAATCTCTATGGAGCCCTCTTGTTGAAGATTTCTCCATCCACATCCATACAAGCTTCTTCCTATTCCAAGACCCATTCATGATTGGTGTTGAAGATCTAAATAAAATTGATTTGAGACATCCTACATCCTACATTCTACATTCTAATTCCATTTGGAGCATCCATACTTGTGGATCCAAGGATTTGAATCCTCCACAAGAGTTTCTATACAAGCAAGGTGAATTTGTTCATTTACTTTGTTTATCTCTACAATTTCAATTCTATTATAAGGTTAATTCCAAAACTGGGGTTTGACCAAGGCAAACCCCTCCCCCAAAAAAACAAAACCATTTTTCTTGCAGGTACAGGTACAAGACAATGAATTATAGACCAGATTCAGATACCCTTTTCGGCCAACTTTTAGGATCTGCGAATAGAATTTCCATCAGAGCAATGTAGGTCAAGGTCGACATTTTGGGGTACAATTATGCCCCCAAATTTGGGTCAAGTTTGACCTTGCTCAGAAAAGGAAAATATTTTTGGGTTTACTCCGTCCTGTTCCAAATCCAGTTGCAGAATTTCTTGAAACTCGATACAGACACCAGAAAACAACAATTTCCAGTTTTGCTATACTTTGAGGTTAGTACTGATCTTCAATTGATTTCAATTAAGGTTTTAATCAATTCAAATCTATTAAATGAGAATATAAGGTTTTCCTCTTTCTTGTTATTTCCAATTGATTGATTCATCTTTGCATTGACCATTGCTTGTGGTTAATCAACTTTGATCTTTCCTTTGTGAATTTGGAGCTAAAAGAAGAATCTTACCTTCCCCATCTATCAAATTACATTCACACATATACATCTTACATTACATCATACATCACATTTTTATATCATAACACACACATTTTTATATATTAAAATAACTATTATTTTCATAATCCTACTAAAAAACACAAGTTTCATACAATTGTCTTTACATGAGAACAAGTTCATATCAGTAAGAAAGATTTGAGTTTGAACTAAAATACTTTATATAAGTTGATATTCTTTTTATTTTGAAATTGTCTAATTTGGTCATCAATTTTTAGTAGCTAATATATGGCTATAACTTTCAACTTAGATAATTGTTCTAGCGACAAAAAAAGAAAAGAAAAGAAAATGAAAACATATGTCTAGGTACAAAGTAAAGAAATTCTACAAAATATTTGATAGAAAATACAACAATACATCTAATATTATAAATATGTAGAATATTAGATTTCCTCCTTATTCTTGAATTGTGACACTTTGCACAAACATAGGAGGATAGATGACATCCTTGGTGTTGGTTTTCCCAATTGATTGCCCAGAAATTCTTATGAATTAGCCAGGTTTAATAATTGGATTCTTGGATCAATGATCAACTAAGAAGCCTCAATCAAAATATTGATGTCTTCTACACTTTTGGCTCTGCAGGACCAAGGTATGATTACAAAAATGATATATCAACCATAATATGACAAGATTAAACCTATCCTCTGAGAAAGGGGAGACTTGCTTTTTATTGTTGCTAATAACAATGAGTTCTTAACTAAGCTTATGTACACTAAACTATTCATGGGGTTTTACATCCATCTTATTATATTTTTTTAGAATATATGCTTTCTTTTAAAAAAAAACTCAATTGCTATCCCTTGATAATTATCACATGAAATTTACCATAAAATACTATTTAAAGAAATAATATTTGCTCTACAATATAATTAGACCAAAGAATAACTATAGAGATACAAACAAGTTTCAGTAGCCAAAATATCCACAAAAAGTACAAATTCTTCCATTACTTGTTATGTAGATGAAGGGGAAAAGATGTAGTATATGAGAAGCCCAACGTCTCCAAGATATGCTACAATCCATTCAATTAAATGTAGATAATAATATGAAGCTCAAAGCCTTCAAATTATTTATAGTTCATAAACATAACATAAATTTTGAATATAATAATACAAATCAAAGACTAAAAAACCAGATTTAAAGTACCTCTTAGTCAAATGATTCAACACCACATTACAATTCAATCACGTTCAAGAGAATGTAAAAAGAAAGATATAAGAACAATATCACCACACAAAAATTTGATCTGTTGGTGTGTTTAATTGTTGTTCCTAGTATTTCATTCTCCTATGAATTACACATTCATGTTAATTAATTATACTTAGGAACCACATAGGAGTTTTTAGGAGCATTTGTACTTTAGGTGGTGTTATCATATCATCACATTCTTCTTTATGTGTTGGCTCCACCTTTAATGCACTTATCACTTTAATAGTCTCCACCTTTGTTGCACATGTTGCACATACTTTATTACACATTAGAGGATGATCCACCTCTAGTGGACATACGATTCCACCTTCACTGGGTGATAAGTTATCTCTTGACAATCATTTAATGAGACAAGAACACTTTTCATTGTCTCATTAACTCCTACATTTGTACCTAGGTCTACTTAACCAAGGGTCTCCTATGTACTTATAGTTATTGTATAGTGCATTCTTGGTGAGAATACAATTTATTTATGTCATATTCATTTTCTCTTTCTATTGTTCTCTTTCAATTTGGCTTCTAGATCTTGGGTGGCTACCTTCATAGCCAAAACTTACATGGTATCAGAGCTATTAGAGTCTCATTGGTTAGTCCTTTGAAATAATCTTGGTGCAATTTAGGGTTTCTATTTTTATAGCCTTTTTGTTTCTAGTCATAATTGGAGCTTTCTAGGCCAAATATGAGGTTGCCATTAGATTCAGAAGTTGTTTTCAATTAAAATCACATTTTGTAACTTCACTCAAATCAAACATCAGACATGAAATCAACAAGAATTTGAAGAAGCATGAATTTTCTAGAGCTGAGAGGTTGCAAGCAATTCTGAGCACCTTAAGCCAAAATCAATGCCGCCATCATGATTAGAAGGGCCAAATTAGGAATTCGTCCAAATCATACACTATCACCAGGGGCTCTAAGGAATGTTTTCCCTCCTTGGCTGGTCACACATCATAAAGGAAATATTTTTTATTTATAGAAAAAAAAATTTCTTTAATGAAAATTTTGATTTTCTATTTTGTGAGAGATTAAGTATTATCTATTTTTTTGAGAATTAAAAAAAAAAAACAACAACCAAAACATATGCAAAAGTTGACTACCTAATTCATACCTATGTAGAACCCTATTTAGAGACCCCCATACTGATAATTTTCTTAAGAAAAGGCACAAACCTCCACTACGTGTAGCCAAGACAAGAATCCACCATATAAGTCGATGCCACACGTACTCCATCTTATCTAGATCACACATGGACCCATACAACTTTCTTTCAAGAAATTGCACTTTTCCTACACACTCACATCGGTTGCATGTGGTCAGTGACTGCTAAATCAAAACCATCTCCTACCAGTTTGATAGCCACATTAGCAAGCATCCACATTAGCTAGCTCTATATCATTAGGTATCTCTACGGGTCTACACCACATCATCATTGTGTTAAGCTAAAATTTTGTCAACTTTCAAATCTTGAATAGCTCTTTTAAATGTAATTAAACAAAATAATCATGTGTTATTATATATAGAGCTAAAAAAATCCAACACAGTGAATATGGGATAATCTTTTTGGCCAACCCCCTCACCATTGGCAATTTTCATTTTGAAGTTGATTTTCAAATGATTATAACTTAGTCATATAATCTCATTTTTTCGTGTATTTTTCTTTTGATTTGGGGCAAAAATCCGCGCTCTTCAATCCAATGCAAGTGTTTTTTGATTTTGATGATTTTTTTTTAAATTGAATTATTTTAGAAGTACTTCTCTAATCCTCATTTCTACAAGTTTCAAGGCTTCATTCAAGCTCATCTGAACCCCTTTTGAGGTGTCATTTTTTTTATGAAAGTGTATAATTTCTTTTCTATTATAATTTGATATTAGTTTGTACCATTGCGGGCATAAAATATCACTTTCAAAACTTGGTCTTTTTGGGCCACTATTGGCAATTGTAATACTAAGATTTTAGTTGGATCTTAAGAATCATTAATTTGAGACTAATATATCCTATTAAAGGTAGTTGTGATCATTAGAATCATAATTTCACTTTTTTCATTGTTTGGCAAGTGGCAATTGTACAAACACTAAGTATAAAGGTGCCAAAATCATTCCTTTTTTGTTTGGGGGGGTGCTCTCTCTCTCTCTCTCTCTCTCTATAATTACTTCCTTCCAATAATTTTAGAACCCATATATCCTAAGGTTGATCCTGTAATAGATAAAATTAGAGAGAGATGATGAATAATATAGAAATAAAATGTAGTGCTCTAAAAAGAGATGAATGAACGTGTAGATATAAACATGTAAGGTGTAATGGATAAATATGTAAATGGAGAAGTGTAATGATTTGGGAATGGTATTGAGGGAAGATAAGATTCTCCTCTTAGTTCCAAATTTCACAAAGGAAAGATCCACTTTGATCAACCATAAAAGAATGGTTAATGCACAAATGCATCAATCGATCAGAAATGAGAAGAAAGAAGAAAGCCTTATATTCCCGAATTATGGATGAAGAGAGTGTAAAATAGATTTGAATTAATTAAAACCTTAATTGAAATGGATTGAAGAAAATTACTAACTTCAAAATATAAAAGATCTGGAAAATCCCATTTTCTGATGTCTGTGTTGAGTTTCGGGAAATTCTCCAACCAGACCTGGAACAGAAATGCAGAGATGGACACAACCCATAAATATTTTTATTTTTTGAGTTAGGTCAACCTTGACCTTTTTGCAGGGGCACAATTATACCCCTAAAATGTTGACCTTGACTTGCACTGCTCCGACGGAAAATTTATTCATAGATCCTAAAAGTTGGCCGAAAAGGGTATCCAAATCTGATATGAAATTCACTGCCGTATACCTGTACCTACAAGAAAAATGGTTTTTTTTTGTTCAGGGGGGGGGGAGGGGTTTGTCTTGGTCAAAACCCCTTTGGAATTAACCTTAAATAATGTAATTGAAATTGCATAAATAGACAAAGTAAATAAATGAATTCACCTTGCTTGTATAGAAACCCTTGTGGAGGATTCGAATCCTTGGATCCACAAGTATGTATGCACCAAATGAATGTATAATGTATAACGTAGGATGTAGGATGTTTCAAATCAATTTATTGTAGATATTCAACACCAATATTTAATGGATCTTGGAAGAGGAAGAGGTTTGCATGGATGTGGATGGAGAAATCTTCAACAAGAGGGCTCCATAGAGCTTGAATCCTTCAATGGATACCAATGGATCTCCTTGATGAATTGAATGCTTTAATGTGCTTGAATGCTTGAAATTAGATGATTGCTTCAATATATTATTGGCTTTCTTCAAGTCTTTCTTCTTAGCTTTCACTTTCTTAGATGGTTTTTGCTTGTGATTTCAAGTCTTGGAGTCTTCCACACTTGAGAAAATGAGAGGAGAAGGCTTCCTTATATATAAATCTAGGGCAAAATCTTCTAGAGAGGCCTACATAGGAGAATACATTTAAAATTAGACCTATACTTCTAGAAGTGGACCTATATTAAATATAACTTCAAGAGTCGTTTCCTCGAAGACCAAAACAACCGACCCAGAAGCGGGAATTAAATCTTTTTGAAGCCCGACATCTGAAGACCCTAGAAACTTAAAATTTGGACCCTAGGTCAGGGTCAAGGTTGAATTTGACCTAGGTCAGGGTTGACGTCGACCTTGACCTAGGTCAGGTTTGAGGTTGACCTTGACCCCGAGGTCATGAAACTCTATTTTGCAGATCAGGGTGCCAGAAACAGGCCAGAGAGTAGTGGAAAATGAGGCAAAATAGGGGTAAAATATAGATCCAAGTTAAAGAACCATTCAAGGCGGTTGACATGACCCCAAACCACTCACTCGAAGGGTTGAACCAGTCCAAAATGGAAGTGCTTCCATTTTCCAACTATACAGATCCTAATCTAAAAAATAGAACGACTCATTACAAATTCTATGGCTCTTGATACATTGAGAAAATGTATTTCATCTAATCTCATCATTCATGTTGCAATGTGTAAGACAATCAATGAGGCGTGGGATAAAATTACACAAATGTATGGTCAAGTGAATGAGATTAGGGGATACACACTTGACAGTGAACTTCTCAGTTTGGATCCTAAGAGCATTGAAACAATTCAAGAATATGTCAAAAATGAAAATGAAGTAAGAGAACAACTCAACGATTGTGATATTCATAAGAAGGATGCATAGTTAGCATTTAATTTGTTGAACAAGATTCCCTCTTTAAATATGCAAATTTTATCTCATGTTTTCAAACTCATAGATTGACAATGGGAAGTCCCTTCACTACACCTTCATTTGATTATTTTATAGAAATGTTAATTCTTGAGAAATAAAATTTGACCAACATGGGTATTCTCAAGACCTCCAAGTCCAAATATTTGGTGGCAAGTCAAGGGAGTCAAGGAAAAAGTTATAACAAGAATCATGAGCAAGAAAAGTGATAGAGGTTTTCTTCATAGAGTCAGTTTGACTCACTACTAGGCATTTGCCTGAATCCAATAGGGCTTCTTCTCAAACCCTAATCCAAGGGTGGAGCACTTGGTTCAACTACCCCTCAATCCAAGAACCTATCTATCAAATATGACTTCATGCTTCACTGAATCTGTTAGATTTGATAAACATCAAATCCTCCCAAGACCACCTACATGCAAGACTGCCACATGAAGAAGCAAGAAACAGAAGACAGAAGAAGAATCTATGGCGGCCAAAAGGCCAGAGACTGGAAAATCATGTTGCAAGAAAAAGCTTCTATTAACAATGATGAAAATATTACAATCTCCTTACTGAAATGAAAGCGGTGAATCCTTATAAAAGGATACCGAAACCCTAAAGGTGAAACCCTAAAGAATTATAAAGTGCCTAAGTGAAAATTAAGCAAAGAGTAGATAGACTAATAATTAAGTGATTTAATTATTAGCTATACTAAGACTACTCTAACACCCCCCCTTAAGTGTAACTTAGGGAGAAGCAAAACAGCTAAACTACTGCAGAAAGTAGGAAAGATGGGTCCCAGCAACAAGGCCTGATCAGGTACCCAAAACAAGAAAGAAAACTAGATGAAGGAAACTAAGCCTTCAATCTAGGGAAAAGATGTCCCAGAGAAAGGAACAAGAATGAGCAAGAAGAATCTCCGAAGCAAGGAACTGTAAACTCTGTCAGGAGAAACTGTTGGAACCCCCACTGAAGTGCATGACCAGGTAGAGAAGACAATGTCTGAAGAGCTGATCAATCAAACCAGGAAGCAATAGAACCAATAGGTGAACCCCCCCATAATTCTGAACTGGGAGAGGTGACAGGAACACTAAAATGCAATGCCAGAAACATCTGCAGAAGAAGAACTAGGAACACCAACAGTGCAACAGAAGTACAAACACAGGATAAATGGCGGTGTCATTGACACATAGCATGGGCTAATGTGGTGGAAGGTACGCTCACTTGACAAAGGTGGATGCACCTAAAGTGGCAAAAACATCATAACCCCCCATGGCACTCTATAACTAAGTGCGAGTACTAAAACCATACAAGGTGTTCAAAATCCTAGATATACAGAAGTAGGCACTTTATCTCAGTGCGTGTACAGAACAAAAATGCACCAGAAGAAGCATACAAGCTTAGAAGTCAGAAAGAAGAGTGAACTATGAAATCAGAAGAAGAGATCCCAGGACCTGTAGAACCAAGCAATCCACCAGAGAGCATAAATTGCCAAACTCAAAGGAGAGAAAACCTAGAGAATAATTTGGAAAAAAGAACCTTGCAACTTCATAGTGCATTGAACCAGCTTTTTGATGATATCTCGTTTGCCAAAAATGGAGTCTGGATGAGCCAGATATGACTCCCGGAAGGAAAAAATAGACATCGGACTTCAATAGAAAAAAACACTGTCGAAATGACAGAACCCAAAAACCCAACCTCCATCATCGAAAAGTGCTCGAAAAGAGCTTTCCGACGGTATATGGAAGTCAAAAAAAACCTCCGGATGCTCAAGATAGAGCGAAAAATGTCCAGGTAGGTCAAAAGGGCCCCAAAAGGAAAAAACTAAGCCCCTGGGGCTAAAAAATTTGGGCCCCCGGGTGCATGGCGCGCACCGGGGGCTTGGCCCGGGCTCCTGGGTGCGCATGTGACCACCCGCTTAGCAGTAGAGCCCGCGGGGGCTGCCAAAAAATGCGCCACCAGCCGAGTGGCGGCCTGGTGGCGGGGTTTGATGAGCCGGGCGAAGCTGTCTGGGTGGAGCAGAGCTGGCGCGGGGGCGCAGAGCGGGCGCCGGGCGGCGGGGGCCGCGAAAGTGGCGCGGGAGCGGAGGGCACCGGGGTGGGAAGCGGGCCAGGAGGCGGTGGACCGGAGCGCGCAAGGAAGAGGGGGCGCCGCCGGCTGAGGCCGAGCCCCAGTGGGGCGGTGGCGGCCCAGCGGTGGCGCCTTTCCAAAACAAAGCGCAGCGTTTGAAAAAAACCAAAAATCATTTAAAAAATGATTTTTAATTTTTTTTTTTTGATTTGCGTGTCCGTATGGCCCTTAGGAGGCCAAAAAATTTTTCCAGATGCCCCGGTGTCCAAAATGGATGAGTCTTATATGGATTCTAGGGTTTTTGGGCCTTCTGGACACAACCATGAGGTCGGTTTTGGTCCAAAGTGCCTCAAAAAACAAAGACCCCCCAGATCCAATAAGAAACACCGAAAAAACTTTTGAAACCCTCTGTGCTTCAACAAAACCTGAACAACGAACAGCAGGAGAGCTCTGATACCATGTTAGATTTGATAAACATCAAATCCTCCCAAGACCACCTGCATGCAAGACTGCCACATGAAGAAGCAAGAAACAGAAGACAAAAGAAGAATCTATGGCGGCCAAAAGGCCAGAGACTGGAAAATCATGTTGCAAGAAAAAGCTTCTATTAACAATGATGAAAATATTACAATCTCCTTACTGAAATGAAAGTGGTGAATCCTTATAAAAGGATACCAAAACCCTAAAGGTGAAACCCTAAAGAATTATAAAGTGCCTAAGTAAAACTTAAGCAAAGAGTAGATAGACTAATAATTAAGTGATTTAATTATTAGCTATACTAAGACTACTCTAACAGAATCTACTAGGGTAGATTCCACCAATCCTATGCAAATCACTCATAGAGTCTATAAGCATTGTGATAATTTCACATTAGGTCATTTGACTCCATTCTTGAAGGTTTAAAGTTATAATTCATCCATTCATCAATCAAATTCCTAAAATCTAGGAATATGGCTAGTGGTTTCTTGTAGCCCTATCCAAGTTCCAAAATTGGATTAACTCACAAACTTTACAAACAAGACCCCAAACTGCTATTGGATTCAGATGCCCATTTCAAAAATTCAACAGATTCCTAGGGTTAGGGGTCCTCAATCCATCGGTACAGTACCTTGAAGCCCTTAGACACCGTGTCCTTAAAAGTAGGGATATTTGATCAAATTGAAGAAAATATTCTCAAAACTAGATGAAACAGGTTCATCGATCTCCACCATTGAACTAAGGGTCTTAGAAACTATCAAAGATAACTCTCCAACACTTGGATTGTACTACCCAATCCAACCTTGCAAAAACCAGCACTTTGTTCCTCTTTTTCCCTAGTCGGGATATTGTCAAGCTCGCCTAGGGAAAGAGCTCATAATTCACCATTGATAGCTTTGTCACTAAAACCAAAAGGAAACATATGTAAAATGACCCCTCTTTCATTCCTCCAAGGGACATTAAGTTGCCACAGTGGGAAATCCTTAAGGATCCATGTTTACTATGTACACTCCAGACTGGTCCAAAGAACATAGAATTGGGTAAAGATTTACTTACAACCTCAAAATGAAAATATTAACCAAACCACTACACACAAAACTAGGAAACACTCAACAGAACATAATTACATTGGAAATTAACTTGATTCAATCCATCAACAATGCTATTGAACTTGAAAGCACAAAAATTGTCATTGTACAAAATCTGCAACTTTTCTATTGAATGTAAATATAACAAAATGACAACCCTTGGACATTTCCATGAAAGTCCTTAAATAGGCTTTCCCTGCCCACGACAACCACTCAAACCGATCTACAACCGATTTTGGACAAAAATAAACTTTTCTGAAAAGTTGTCGAGCAACTTTTAAAAGTTGCAAATGTTGTCAAGCAACATTTTGCACTTTTTGACAATTTTTTCTTTTCAAGTTTACATCTTCATGATTGGATGACCTAAAGTCATAAACCATTCCCTATGAATCAAAACACTCCAAAAATGTCTTTCCAAGGCTTTTGAATGCTCAATTCACATTTTGACTCATTTTGTCTACTAGGACATTACATAGGTCACTTGGACCAAAAATCTCACAACTCAAACTCAAAAACTCCTAAAGCATTCTAAAACCATCCCAAACTTCCCTAAAATAGCTTAGCAACTAAGAGAAAATATTACACATTAAATTGAAGGGATTTGAAGCCTAGGTGCTTGTTAGAATTTGTAATCTTTCCTTGGTGTAATTATAAACCAAGGTTAGACTATTAATCTTTGTTGTAATATATTAGGATATAAGCCAAGGTATCCTAATATACCTCATTGTCTTCTTTCCACTACATTCTTTTTCGTCCTCTAGTGGAATATTTGAGGACAAATATTTATTGTAATTTGTAATTTAGTTTATTCCTCCTTAAGATGAATCTCACACTTGGCCCTCACACATTTATGAAATGTGGCATACATAGATATGGGAGTTACCATGCAACTCCTTTCTCACATCTCTATTAAAGAGATGCCTCTTCTTCTCTCCTTAGATGAATGAGG
>MU224140.1:8894403-8933977 GCA_018584345.1 Thuja plicata
ATGAGTGCTAAGTGTTCCATTCATTCTCATGAGAGATGGGTTCGTGTGAACCACTACTCATGAATCGTGGGTCAATGAGTTTGACTCAAAAAAAACTACACAGTTGAATCCTGATAGCAATATCACAGAGAGGTATCTCCTTGATGTTTTGTTCTCTTCATTATCTTCCATGAATTTTTGAGAATATAAATAATGAAGTGGAAGGGTCGTCAAAAGGAATACGAGGGATAAATATCTGATAATCCCATGAAGTAGTCTCATTGAGGACCTGCCCATTGTAATGCTCAAGTATCACTTGTGCAGAATGAACCTTAATCCTATCTGAAATTACCATGTGTTTTGTAGCTTCTCTTATCCAAACAAGCTCCTCCACTACCTCCCACATTGATGACCTTTCCCTTCCTTCCTCATGCAAACATACGTTGGCCAAATTTTTCATATTATCCATCTACACTCGATTTTATTTGTTCACTACTCTGGGATCTAAGATCTAAACTACGTGGCCGCTACTAATTGCATGTAAGAAGTGGTTGTATAAAGTGTATGTTTCACCTTGTCAAGATAACAAGGGTTTTAGACCAGTGAGAAGATCCACTAAAACTAAAGTGATGCAAATGGTTGAGTGTGATGATGAAACAAGGCTTCTAGTGGAAGTGTACCCTTAGACTTCAAAATGCTAAATATCAAAGGATGACCCAAGAAACTCTCCCATTGAATAGATAATATGTTCTTAGGATATTTATAACAATGATTGATTAATGAAATGGACTACAACCCAACCCAACACTCACACCATAAAAAAAAACTCCTATAAAGCCTAAGCTCTATTAACATATAAGCCAAGCAACAATATGTGCTGAGAAATAGTATATGCTGAGCCCTTCGGTGACCAAGCTCCCTTCAATGACCAAGCCCCTCGGCCAACACTGCGATCGAGCAACACTTCACCACTAAGATTTAGGTATTTCTAAATCTCCCGCTTCCCAACACTTCTGACACTAACCATTGATGGATTCACCATGTCATTGTCATTCTAAGACAACCCAAATCATCAGACATACCCCTCCTTAAGGTAGTTTGCTAGCTGTTGTTCCAATCCAAGCAATTCTGATGCCTCACAACCTTTCAACTTTGGTGATCACCTCCTCAAACTTACTTATATGCAAAACCTCATATTAAAACCATAATTTACATGTTAATTCAAGACCATTCCATGAGAAACAGATTGGAAACATCAATGGAATGGTCATATTCCTTTACAAAATTAGAATTTATGAGGAAAACCAGTGCTTCAAAAGTACAGTCAGTATAAAGGATGTAAATCTGAGACTATTGGATCCTCAAAGCATTCAAACTGATTGTAAATTATGTTCTTTGTATCCTTAAAATATTCGTAATCCAATGGAACTTCTAAGAAACTAAATTCATATGTAATGAAAAGAAAAGAAATTGTTAAAATTCTGAGTTTTACTGCACTTTTGATAACAGTCCGTACAATGGAGTCTCCCCCATAGAATCATTGAACCCCAGCTTATAAAATCCATACAAATGGTGCCCAACCAATTTGGATTGGTTAAATGGCTTATTTAAGCCATTAAACTCCCTAAAACCATTTTCCCACCAGTTTCCTAACTAGCCGTTACATTTCAAACTTTTTAATTTTCAAATTAGGGAATGGCTTAATTACTTAGTAATTTGAAAACCATTGACACTTATGGATTCTAAATACCTTATTAAACACTTCTAGACTCTCCTAGCCTATTCAGACATCACATTTTCACCCTTTTCAAATTTTTAGTACTAAGGTCCTTTATTATCAATACCTTCAGGACATTACATTCATTTATTACATTTATCGCCCTTATACATTATGGGCTTCAATAAATTGAGATTGATTTAATCCCAAGACTTCATCTCTCCTCCATACCTCCATGACATCTTCATCCTTTTCTCTACATTCTTATGAGGTGCTCTTGCACCATACTCCCCAAGAATGAAAGTATTCTTGTCCCAAGAAGGAGTATTCTTCTTCCATGTATCAGTTTGGTCATGCCTTGGCTTCATCTTCCTTTCAAAGACCCAATAATCTTCCAAGGTCACCTTCTTCATGTTTCTCCAACCTATTTTCACATTACACAATTGGTTAGAAACAAAACATTTGGTTTGATTCCTTTTGCTAGGACATTGTTGTTGTTCAAGAGACTGTCTTCTTGCCCCTATGTTCTTCACCCTCTGCCTCTGCAACTTCTTCTTCCTTTCACCCTTATTATTCTCCCTAAGATGACAACTAATGGTCCCCACTTGAACACATTTCAAGTCCCAAAGTCCCATATCACTAGGACTATCTTATTTTTAGTTTTCTTCCCATAGATAGTCATCTTCCATTCAGTATCATGGTGGATCTTCCCTTGCAAAGTATGATCCCCAAACACATTATAATATTCTCTTTACCGTTATCCACTAAAGATTTCATTTCATACTTTTTGTTACCATTATGCACCATGTAGGTGTTCAAATACCCATCATGCATGGTTATTCTTTCCCATTTCCATGATCTCCCTAAAATTATGTGTCAATAACTCATGTCTATCACATCACACAAAACATTATCTTGATATGCACCAATTGAAAAGTCAACATAAACTTCCTCCTTAACCAAGAGATTTCAGTTTGCACTCATTCAAGTTGCATAGTATAGTCTAGGATGAGGAAATGTCTTCAATTTCAACTTATTAACAACTTCATAATAAACCAAATTTCTATGTGCACCAAAATCTACTATTAACTTGCATACCTTACCCCTTGTCAAACAATTGGTTCTAAAAATGCTTACTTGTGGAGTTGGTTGAATTGATTCTCCTCTTCCCATTAGAAGACACTCCTCTTCCTCTAGTTAAATCAGTGTAGACTCATCCTTGTCACTTCCTATATGAGATTTGTTCTCCTATCCCTGGTTTGTTCTTGATTACTCCACTTAGGAAAACTAAATTATTGGTGCCCTACTTCATTACAATGAAAACACTTACTTGTGAAAGTACCACTTCCTCTTCTGCCTCCAAATCTTCCACCTTTATTATTATATCCACCTCTCTAATATGATGCGGTTCCCTTTCTGTTATGCCCTGCATCCCCGTCCCTACATTTTTTGTGCAAAATGTTGGGTCCCCCCTTTTTTCTTTTGTTTGCTTCTGCTTGCGGCTTTGCCTTGTCTTTCTTTCCCTTTTTGTTTTCTTTCTCCAGGGTTTTCTTCCCCGGCATGCTATTTTGTTTGTTTGGTTTTTGTCTCTGGGACTCTGGTCTCGGAGGTTGTCCTTCATTGGGAACCGGATTCCAGACTCTGAGATTCTTCGCCACGATGTTCTTGAGGAAATCATAGCGAGGAATCCCCAGGCCCAGAGTCTGGAGGTTTGCTTGTCTGGAGATCACTGGAAGGAGGAGGATTACCTTTTACCCTGGGTATAAATAGGGCTTATCTGTCACTTTCACATTTACCGCGATCAAAACTTCCAAAGCACTTAGAGCGATTTAGAGAGCAATTTCCAGGCAATTAACAGAGCATTTCTAGAAAGTTTATGGTAATCAACGCTTAACATCTTCTGTCATTCTCAGGCAATTACGAGTGCTTTGTGGTGGTGGTTCTGACCATTTGACAATTTGTGCTATTGTAGAGCTCATGGTAAATCTTCCTTTCCTCCACCTTCTGCATTCTCAGGTTGGTGTTTCTGCTTTCCCGCTTCTCTATTTTTCTTCCGCTCTCTGGTTTTCTTCAGTTTTGTTTCATTTTTGTTTGTCTTGTTTTGTTTTGTTTCTCTATCTTGTCTGGTCTGTTGTCTTCTGGTTCTACCACCCATTGGTGGGTCGGCTCTGCCAGAGGGTTGTCCGCCCTCTGTACAGAAGTAGTCTGTTTGTAAAATAGGTAAATAGTTGTATATATGTTTTTTTTGCCTTGTCTGTTTTTCCTGCGGGCGTCATTCTGTGTTGTATATTCGTGTATATATGTGTATAACTGTATAATGTTTGTATATCTCCTTGTTTCTTTGTATATATCCCTTGGCTCCATGTATGTCCTTCCTGGTGGCTTGACAAGCTGGTCGGGTCACCTCTATTTTTGGTTTTCTGCCTCCAAACTCACTTTGGGGCAGAAAACCACCTGTTTGAAACTCGGCTCTTGGCCGGTTTCAAACAAGTAGTTTTCTCTCTCCTCCATGAAGTCTGTCAGAACCTCATTTATGTCCCATGCACACAATCAATTCCAGCCAAGTGGCTTTCCCTTTTCGTGTGTTCAGACAGTTGGTTCAACCATCATCACCATAACTTGCATTTAATACCTACGCACGTGGTGCCCACGTGGGCTTGATGATTTGGCTTTTTACACGTCCTCACTAACGGTTATTTCTCTGGGCTTTGGGTCTCTTAACCTCATCCATCCCGTGTCTTTGCCAAGTGTGATAAAATTCCCTGGACCCAGATGTGTAATGAAGATCTTAAGTTTTTGATATGATTTGCCTTTCGGTTACCTTTGCATGATACTAACTTTTCAGGAAGGCAAGTACTGTGGTGGTAAGTCCTCTGGACCCCGGAATAATTATTTTGATAAAGCATGTTCTGACAGTCGCTTTGCCTTGCAGGTTCCCAGAGTTCATCTTCCAAATATGTCTGAAGCATCTACATCATCTCCACCTAGAAATCTAGAGCTACCTACCACTGCAGAGACCAGGGCAGCTGTAAAGTCTGAGATGGAGAAGGCCTTGGAAAAACTGCCCCTTACCATGAATTTGTACATGATAATGTCATCATGGGCTCAAATATTGAGTCCAAGGTCAAGCTGATAACTGACACCAACATCAGAACCTAGTTGGAAATTCAGGCCTTGGTGAAAATAATGCATATCCAGCGACAGGCTGGAGATCAACTAGCGACCAACATCGGGAACTCTGGAATCTTCCGGGCAGCTTGCTTCCCGTGCTCCGTGCAATCTCTGGAGCTTATCCTAACACTGGAAAACCACTACAACTCTTCTGTCTAGGCCATTATGCTCATTGCCGCAGAACCCATAGGGTACCCCACTCCACTGGTGTCCCTCGACCTAGTCACATTCCAGGCGAGCCTGGGAATCCCACAATTTGAGAAGGCCTCGGTGGTTACAAGGACTGATGCCTTAACCCAGTTCACACAACTGGAGGATGTTTCCCGGGTATACATGAACACCCATTGGCTCAAGGAACCAAAGAGGGACCCAAAGAGGATGAAGATAGAGATTCCCCACTCTGAATTCAAGGAGAGCATCCAAATGGGGATGATAGCATTGGCCCGAGCCTTTGGGCAGCCCTCCACCCAGGAGTTTTCCAAATGGATGTACTATTTCCTCCTCAGCATGTCCACCAAGGGAGGATACTTTGACTGGGTGATGATAATCTCCAACCACGTCGACTCCCAATTCCAGCAGTTGAACCGGAAGAAGAAGTTCTATATGTCTTCTTATGTTTTCTGGGCCCTGGCATAGTAGAGGCCCCATTCCCATGGCCTACTTATTGACGGCGTACTCGGGATTGGTCCAGGACAAAAAGAACCGTGGGACCATTTCCCACAGATTCAATGGGAGGCCAGTTTCCCAAGTTTCTGTCGGGTAAACGATGCGTTCGTTTACTACCATCTGCTCACACCCACCCGGGATGCCAGGTACCACCTGTCTACTGAGGTGATGAAGCTATTCCATAGTTATGGACATTAATATATTCAGTTCTAGAAACATACATACATTAGGGTCGCTAGCTTCTCCGGGAAACTCTACTTGTTGCCCAGACATTGTGGTGACAAGATCATACCGTTGGAATATTGCAGGCAAATAATGGAGTTACATGCCTTCTTTGCCCTCAAGAAAATCCCCAACATCCCGTTCCCAATCACCTGTGGGAACTACACATGCAGTTTGGCCACCGCAAAGGAGGCGGACAATGAGATAAAAAGTTATAACTTACAAGAATTTTATCTAGCGCGGAAAAATTTTGATCCGCATGGCAGAATCGCAATGGCAATGCCCCAGGCTTCAGAGCCCCATCACATACATATGGAGGACTTCTGGGTAGACTACCAAGATGATGTGGATGTGCAGAGCCGGCTCTACGTCAGAATGATAGCTGGCATGATGCAGAAGCTAAAGCTCCAGAAGTTCCCAGCGGACTTCTCAGACGCCGCTCCCACTATCGATCCCTAGTACAAAGAAAAGGGGATCGATAAAAAGGCCCTTCCACCAGTAAACTAGGATGGCTAGGAAGGGCCCACTATTTAAGACTTCACTCGAGAGGTGGTCAAGAGAAGCCACGCCTATTTTAAAAAGGTGTGCCCTAGGAGTACCCACTGAGCAGCCTAGCCGGTGCCAAAGTTAACTCCGCCGCCGGTACCTAAAATGACCCCGGGGGCCGAGACTTCTTCGCAAGGGGCAGATAAGGGAAAAGGAATTGCTACAACCCCTTCCATGCAAGAAGTCCCCATTACAGAACAAATAAAGCAGTCGGTGGCAGCCTCTCAGCAGATGAGGGAGCAGTTAATAACGAGGCTAGCCACCCCACCACTCATGGCTGGGCCACTTTGTCCCTCCTCCTCTCTGACATTGGCTGCCTTAATTGTTAAGGAAACAGGGGTAGACCCCCTAGAGGTGGAAGAAATAAGACATGCGGGGCCACCTCTGGTTACCCGGCGAAAGAAGAAGCTCATCAAAAAGGCCAAGGTAGAGCCGGAGCCAGAGGCATCTTGACCACAGGAAGTAGAGATCCTTTCTTCAAGTTCCCCAGAACTGGAAAAGGAAATAGAGCCTGCAGAGGTCCCAGCCAGTCCCCCTTCAGAAGAAGAATTTGATGTATTTGTGACCGATGAGTTCCAAAATTTACAGGGGGACAATAAACAAGCAGGGGCAGAAATCCTGGGGATAGAGAAGGAAGCTGTGGAACAAGAGGCTGTAGGGCAAGAGCAACAGGTGGAAGAAAAGGAGCCAGAATCGAAGATTATCTCTGGGGCTCAAGTGATACACGGTCTAGGAGTAGACCAAAAAATGGAAGATGAACAGATGGCATCTGCTAGGGGAACCAAACCTTCGGGAGAAACCGTAACCCCAGCCACCAAGTTCCCAAGGCCACTCTTGGGATCAACTTTTAGGTAGGTGATCACAGCGGCCCAAACACTAAATCTTGGCTCGACACCTCCGCTATTTCCAAAGGAGGTGCCGACAGAAGAAGAGGTGCCAATAGAAGAAGAGGCCCCGACAGAAGAAGAAGAAGAACAACAAGAGTAGCTTGAAGAAGAAATCCACGAAGAAGCCTACTAGGGTCCAAACCTAGGGATGGACGTACAGGACAAGGCTGAGGAGATGGAGATTGAAGAGAATGTTGCTGTAGAAGAAGTTGAAGCATGGGGACGAACGGATGAGGTCCATGTCTCTAAAGAGCAACAGCCACAAGACACTGGGAAAGAATTAGGAGAACAAATTTTGGCAGGAAGGCCACCCCTACCACCTCAATGGCTGA
Organism: Thuja plicata; assembly: GCA_018584345.1. Classification (NCBI taxonomy): domain Eukaryota; kingdom Viridiplantae; phylum Streptophyta; class Pinopsida; order Cupressales; family Cupressaceae; genus Thuja; species Thuja plicata. The sequence continues at coordinate 8,901,924 of MU224140.1, forward strand.
TAGAGAGCAGGAAAAGAAAATCTCAGTCCACTCCTGTGATTCCTCTCTCCCTAGCCGAAATGATGGCCCAAGTTGAGGCCCCGCCAAAGGCAAAGAAAGCCTGGATAGTTCACACTCTTCGAACTAGGCCGGGCGGAGAAACAGTTACCGTTGTGGTAACACCTCCCCCAAACGCTGATAAAGCAACCGCGGATCCCGCAGACTACAATTTTGCAGAGGTATCCCTAGGTAAAAGGGGAAAGCAAGGTGAAGTTGACTTGCTGTAGGAGGTAGCAAGGGCAGTGGAGGCCCGATATGAGAAAGAGGCATAGAGGCTCAAAGCTGAAAAAGAAAAGAATGCAAACCTTATGGGATTGCTTACTGAGCTGGCCTAACCCATTAACATTGCTCCTCTAGAGACCTCTGCATCAGAAGAAATACCGTAGAGTGACATAGATTCCCTATGAGTAATGAAAAAGAAATCCCAAGTAGTGGACGAGTGGGTCGCCCTACAGATAGGAAACACCCAGCGTTTCCTGGTGTCCACCCTCCCAGATCTCTACACGGCCTGTTAGGTTATTCATCAGGTAGAAAAGCTTATTAAGCAGTGAGAGGGTGATGCCAAAAATTACCATGCATGGAAGGTGGAGCTCAAAGAGCTCCTTGCCTTGGGAGAAGATATAATTTCTGAATCCAGAATTCTGGGTGAGGAATCATTTGATTTTGTAAGAACCCAGCACTCCAGACTTGACCTCACATTGGAGGTAACCAAGCAACTGGTGGGGTCCTTGCAAGAAAAGGTAAATGCTGTAAAATATTCTTCTAATTTATACAAGTCTTTCGTAATGAAGGCTTCCGGGGCTGATCCCCTTAGCATAGATACATATACCCCCAAAGATTCAGTTTTAGGGAGTTTTGATAAAATAATGAAGTCCCGGTATGAATCTTTGGAGGGGATAGATGGGGCCCAGATGGTGAAATTAACTAGCATGATACTTAAGGGTCATGATGCGGTGAGGATGGCAGATGAATTTAAAGAAAATGTTTTGGACCTCAGGGAACAAGTTGAAGTGGCCAAGCGCAGAAGGGCCAGCCTGAAGGATGTAAATGAAGATGGCATTTCCCGCCTCCTCCAGGCTTTCAATGACAATAAGAAACCTTGAGGTTTCTCCAGAGTTCGGGGAAAATTCACATTGAGTATTCTTTATTCTTTTTGGGATGTAAGTTCCCAGTTCCCGGAGTCCCGGATCCAAAATTTTGTATTCTTTCAAAGTGATCCATGTCCAGGTCCCCGACGCTGACCAGTCACTTTTAGAAGTAGTTAATAAAGGCTATCAGAAGGTAGTTGGCTACATCAAGGGGCATCGGCTTGGCAGTTGGTTCTCTGACAGGATGGTCTTCTCGAGGCACTGCTTAGAGGTACACCTGGCACATTGGAGATAGGGCACCACATTTCCCATTTATGAGGTATGTAGCCTCGGTCCCCGGGGGACCTACTTTCTTCTTTCTCCTTTCTGGCTCTCTTCTTGAGGCCGATTCTTCCGCTATATGTTCTTGTCTTATCCTTCTGACATGACAGACCTATTTTGTCTCTAGGTCTTTTGTAGGGTGGCGTAGGTAGTATCGGCCCCCGAATATTGTATTTTATTGAAACTTGATGTAAATAGGGTTAGGGTTAGAAGAGAGTTGTATAAATAGGTAGACTGACCCATTCCCAAGGGTCGGCAAAATTGATGATTTTGTTGTCCATAGTAATAGCAAAGTGATTTCTCATTTCCAATTGCAGAGCTCAATGCTCCATTGTTCTATTCTTGATAGTTAGATGCTCCCTTGGAGCCACTAGTGTATCACGCACTAGTGATTGCTGGAAGGAATATTAATAAAGAAGGAAGAGTTCTCGGCAATGATGTTGGTGGTATTCCTGCTTCTGAGTTAATGGTATTTCATATTTTAATATTCTTTATGTCTTCTACTCAGATATGTTAAAAGTAGATTAATGCCCTCTTTACTCCCACTACTGATAGAATGCTAGCTGATGGTTATGTATTTCTTCAGTATTTAGTGTAGTCTATCAGAGTATTATTGATATTCTAGACATTTAAGCATGACTGTAGTTAGATAAAATGTTTCTAACCCTGCAGGATCTTTTTTGCTTTATTTGCTAAGTGTGGAATGCTAGGGGAAACCTTACTTTATCGAATCTCTGGAGAAAATTAGTTGAAGAAACCAGCTATCCCCCTCGAAAATAGTCACTTCTCCCCAACCAAGCCCCACCCCGTCGTGACCCGACACCCAGGTGCTTGAAGGCCCAGGGAATATAATTTTTCCTGGACAACCTTTGCAGGCAGAGTTGGCCAGTATCCCTGGAACCCGGTGACAACTTATGACTGTTGGCAGACCCAGTCAGCAAAACCTTGTCAACAGAAAATGGTGCTAGAAGGAGGGCATGAACTCATCCCCTTCCAGAGATTCTAATTTTACACCTCCTGAGGGTTCCCCGAGTTATAATTTAAGGGACAAGCCTTTAGCGGGATTGGGTCTTTTTCCCCAGCTAAATTTGAAAGAGTCCTTAGATTTGCCCCGAATCCCAGAAAGATTGTCGAGCTTGAGCCTCCTGCTCGAAATAAGTTGACCTTGAAAGTCATACCAGCCACTATTATCTAGGGATTGACCATACCTCCAAATATTCAAACTTCTCAGACAATCCCGGGAACCAGTGCCCAAATTACCCAGCGTTTGGTTCCCCTAATGGCCGCATATTTTGGGAACACCGGGTCCCCAATGGGAACTTTTCTAGGTGCAATCAATGACTTACCTTCTCACTCGAAGAAGATCTACCCACGATATGAGCACTTAGGCTCACAGACCACGGAAGAACACTTACAGGCATACAAAGATGCCATGAACCGACACCGGATCCAACATGAAGATGTTGTGACTCAAATATTTCTCTTGTCTTTAGGGAAAGGTGAGTTGAACTGGTATCTTAACCTTCCCGCCAACTCCATAAATAGTTGGCAGGACATGGAGGATGCCTTCTTGGCTGCCTTTTGTGTGCATGTGGACCCAGCCTGGTCCCATAGCTAGTTCATCTCCATTAGAAAGGAACCCAATGAACCCCTTGCAGCATTCAACCATAGGTTCCAGCGTGCCCTGAAATGGTGCATAGGCCCTTTCATTCCATCCCCAGAGGTAACCATACAGACCTATCTTAAGGTGATAGACCCTTTCGTTGCCACTCTCCTTTGGAGAACAACCACCACGGGCGATCAGGACACCTTGGAAAAAGTTTATAACTTAGCCTTAGAACTATCCCGTAGCCTCAACAAATCCTCGGGCGGGATTGGGAAGAGAACGCCCTTCAACATGATCCCCGGTGGAACTACGTATGTCGGGGGATACAACCCCAATCTAGCAATAGGTGCCCCCTCAATGGCGATGAATCCTCTGCCACCCTTGATAGACCAGCAGGCACGGTATGTTTACCCAATCCAGACTCAGACGACACCAGGTTTGGAAGTCTTCCCTTGGAATCAGCTGTAGCAGGCACAATAATCTTAGACACAATTTCTCGAAGTTCCCTTCTTCTAGTCGTCCGCGGCTGGAGGATTGCCTCCCTCGACTCTGGCTAATACTGCTGCCTTCCTAGGAAGCCAACAACAACAGTCGTCACATTGTGATGCTAACACTCAGTTGACCACTGAGGTTGAATCCCTCCAGTGAATGTTGTCCACCTTGACCATGGACATGGGCCAACTGAAGGTGGGGTCCTACGCACCCCAGAACTCAAATTCTCAAAGGGGAAACATTTTCTCCGGCCAACGAAACAACAATACCGGAGGAAGAAACTTCAATAATGGGCCTAGGCCCAATCAACAGCAATGGAATAATAACACGAACACCAGAGGCCCACCTTCAAACCAAAATGCCAACCAAAATGGTGCTGGAACATCACATTTTATACCGGTCACAGAATTCCACCCCATGACTGATTGGTGTAGACTACACGACACAGGCTCGCACAATGAGGTAAATTGTGCCACTTTGGAGAAGGTCATCATGATCTCCCAGCTAGACAGGCAATAGTCACATGATACCACCCCTCTAGAGCCTCTATCTAAGAAACAACCCACAGTGCCTTCACCTGTGACACCATCTTCGGGACTTCCGGTTAAGATGAAGAAGAATCCAAATTGTAGGGATTCTTTGATGAGTCTATCCCGCCCTTCGAGGCCAATGCATTTACTAACCTATGGAATCCATATAATACTTAGAGTCAGGTTGGTAAAAGAATGGCTTACACGTCCACACCTCCTATCAAAGATACTCCTCCCCAGAATAATACAACTGATCGACCCACTCCTCCAAAAGGTCCCAGCTCTAACCAAGAAAAAGATCTCACCGAGGAGAATCATCAATTTCTGGGGGGAAGATTCGATATTACGAAGGCGTTAAAGTAGACCACCACCTCCATGACCTTGATGGAGGTTTTGCTAAACTGCCCCGAGTAGGAGAAGTCTCTTCTAAAGCTCTTAGGGAACCCGGAAGCCGTCAGCCACCCCCCCAAGACTATCTTGTTTGAAGATGCTAATGCGGCCATCTTCTGGGGGAACACTGAGGATTGTCCCTTCCTACTAGGTCTGAATATCCACGGCAAGAATATACATAATTGCCTAGTGGACTTTGGAGCTTTGGGTAACATCATGCCCTTGTCCATTTGCTAGAAGCTCAGATTCCACCCCACCCCATCTAATGGTGCAGTAATCCAACTGGATAAGACCGCTGTGAAAATGGTGGGAGAATTGAAGAACATCCGGATACATCTTATCTAGGACCCTAGGATAGCCAGCATCATTGACATCCAAGTGGTGGACATCCCAGAGACCTATGGGATGTTACTAAGTCAGAATTGGTCTAAGTCCTTGAATGGATACTTTTCGACCAACTTCACCCATTTGTGGCTCCCATGGGAGGGAGAATCAAATAAGATCCAGGTTGAAAGTGAAACTCGGATGAAACAGGCTCTTACCAAAGTTGGGAGGGTTAATGAGGTCTTTTTCTTCGAAGCTTCTCTGGGGGTGTACCGGCCTTTTAAAATCTTTACGTTTGATTTCATCCCTGGAGAAGATCACGCCATGCTATAGAGAGCCCAAGACTTGGATGAAAAGATGAGAGTTGAAATTGGCTCTCAAGGCACCACAGCAACCCTTGCCACACTCCTATCTAGCACTTGGTGCTGAGTGCACTACCAAAAACATTCAAAGCTTGAGTGCGGGCCATGTCTCTCGATCGTTGACCGGCACCTCGATATCCTCCAGAATAAACAACACACAATTGATTCCCTGGGATCTAGTACTCCTACGGGATGCACTCCTTTGGTACCTTCTCCCTAGGAAGCCCAAATCCACACACCTCCGGAGGTAAATTCTACACTCACGTCGGTAGTCCAGGAAGGACCCTCCAAGTCTCCTAGCAATAATCTAAAGGCTACTCCCCCTCCCCAACCCTGGATTACGAACAATGACTTATGGACCCTTAAGTTTGATGGGTCCCAATCCAAACAAGGCTGTGGGGCTGGGGTGGAATTAATCAACCTACGAGGGAAGTCCTTCCTCACGTCCTACAGGCTGCAATTTAACTACACAAATAATGTCACAGAGTACGAGGCTTTAGTCCTTGGACTCTTATTTGCATTAAGGAAAGGTATCACTCACCTCCGGGCTCTAGGTGATTCAGAGTTGATTCTTAAACAAGTCTAGAGTCAATACACATGTCATGACAAAAGGCTGGCCGCATACCACAACCAGGCTTGGAGCCTTATTGAAGATTTTGATGCATTTGGGATTGACCTCATTCCCCAGCGATGAAACTATGTCCTAGATGCCCTCGCCATTTCCGCCAGCACACTTGAACCAATGGCTGGCTCGCGACTCCAAAGATTTTTAGTTAAGATGGTCCCCACCCTGTCCATTCTAGATAATGTCACCCACTTTTAGGTTTTTGAGGATGATCGACATATCCTAGCCTTCATGGAAAATGTTGGTGTCTTTGAAGATTAGATACTGGAGGAACAAGACCATGACGATACTGGGCAGGGTGATGAAAATGATGGGATCATGGACCTACCCACTAATACCATCCCAAAGGGGATGGTTGCATTAGAATGAATCTTTGACTCGGACCCTCGGGTCCATGAGAAGGTGTCATCCTCCTCTGAGGGAGGAAAGTTTGAAAAAGTTAACATTGGCCAGCCTAGTGAAGAAAAGATTATTCATATCGGTACCTCCTGTTCCCCTGAGGAAAAGGAGAAGATTCTTGCGGTCCTCCGAGAATACATCGACCTAATTGCCTGGGGATATGAAGACTTGAAAACATATGATACCTCCATCATGACCCATACTATTCCCTTGAAACCTGATGCTAAGCCCTTCTGACGAAAACAAAGACCAATAAACCCCCTGATAGAGCCTTTGATTCACCAAGAGGTAGAAAAACTACTGTCAGCTCGGATAATCTTCCCAATCTGGCACACTACGTGGGTTGCCAACCTGGTCCCTGTAAGGAAGAAAAATGGTGAGATCCGCCTTTGCGTGGATTTCTAAAATTTGAACAAGGCCTCCAAGAAAGATAATCACCCTCTCCCCTCATTGGATGAGGTGTTACAAATAGTGAATGGATCCTAGATGATATCTTTCTTGGATGGATACTCGGGATACAACCAGGTCATGGTCAAGTATGAAGACAGAGAGAAAACAACGTTTACCACCAAATGGGGAACGTTTTCATATAGGAGAATGCCCTTTGGTTTGATCAACATAGGGGCTACATTTCAGAAGGCCATGGACATTGTGTTCGAGGGCCTTGTGAATCGATGCATAATCATCTACATGGATGATTTGACCATCTTTTCCTGGGATAGGCGTGACCATGCCGCCCATCTCGCTTAGATTTGTAAGAGATCTCACCGGTACGGAATATCCCTCAACCCCAAGAAGTGCATATTCAGGGTCACTGAGGGGAAGTTGCTAGGGCATATAGTATTTGAGAAGGGTATATCCATAGACCCTGATAGAGTCGAAGCATTGCTAAATTTACAAATGCCTGGCAGCAAGAAAGAGATGCGATCCTTTTTCAAAAAAATTAACTTCATGTGATGATTCATCACGAGATTCACAAAAATAGTTAAACCACTCAATGAGATGATGAAAAAGGATACCAAGACTGAGTGGAGTCCTAAAGAAAAGTGGGCATTCACCTAGATCAAATAGACAATAACAAAAGCACCCATCCTGGCTAGTCTGGACTATTCCTTTCCGTTTTACATTTACTTGTTTGCTTCGTCACATTCTACCGCGGCAGTATTGACCCAAAAGGTTGAAGGGGAAGAGGGACTAATAGCTTTCATGAGCTCCCCCTTTAAGAATGCCAAAGTCTGGTATTCATCACTAGAAAAGCAGGCCTTTTCTCTAGTCCGCACCATAAAGAAATTCTGGCATTATATTCTCTGGAGCAAGGTACATGCTATCATTCCGGACCAGGCCGTCAAATCTCTACTGATGCAGAGTGAATTGGGCAAGAGACAGGGGAAATGGATGGCCATCCTCTAGGAATATGACTTAGAGATGCAACCCATGAGGATAGTCCGGGGCAAGGGACTAAGCTGAGTGATGGCAGAAGAGACTCCCCGCATAGAATGTCAAACTTACACGGTGGAGTCAATCACTCGAGACCCGTGGTATACTGATTTAGTATACTTGTTACTAAATAATCGATGCTCAGAGGGGTTACCTCCTCACAAAAACCATGCTCTATAGATGAAAAGAACCCACTTCATGATCAAAGACTCCGCGCTTTATCGCAGAAACTATGAGGGAGTGTACCTCCGGTGCATCAACAGAGACCAGGCTGTAAGAGTGATTAATGAATTCCATGGATAGTTTGGAACCGGGCATGGCTCAGCCGATGCCACTGCCCATCAGATCCTTCAGGCTGGATACTATTATCCCTGTATATTCAAAGACGTTTACCCCCATGTTAGGAAATGCCATACTTGTCAAACCGTAGCGCATCGTGAACGTAACCCAGCCATGCCTTTACAACTAGTCTATGAGGCTAGACCCTTCACCCAGTGGGAATTTGACTTCATCAGAGAAATCAACCCCAACTCGTCTGCCAATCACCAATACATTCTAACCACTACTGATTACTGTACTCGGTGGTCTGAGGCTATACCTTGCAAAAACAACACAGCAGACGTAGTCATCAAGTTCCTGGAAGAAAACATCGTCACAAGGTTTAGAATGCCCTTTGCTTTAGTATGTGACAATGATCCGGCATTTTCTTTGGTACAATTACTCGAATGGACCTACAATCGAAGGATCACTCTAAATTTTTCTAGCAACTATTATCCCCAGGGAAACGGTGTTGCTGAATCAACGAACAAGAATTTACTTGAAGTGATCAAACATTTGTTAGAACAGAATCCCTGGGATTGGCACCAAAAGTTGAAATTCACCCTCTAGGCAGACCGCATTCGTATTAAGGCCACCCTGGGAACATCCCCATTCCATCTGGTTTATGGTCAGAACCCTATATTCCCAGTCAACTTATAGATCCCAGTTTTACAGTTTATGCAGGAATTTAGTAGTAGGGACAACATTGTGGAGGTTCGACTCCTAAATCTGGTATGAATGGAAGAATAGCGAGACACGACTCTTGAACATTTTGTGCATCATCAAGCAGTGTTTAAAAGATGGTTTGACAAAAGAGCCCAATATAAGGCCTTTTAGATCTCGGATCTGGTCCTGTTGTGGGACAAGGCCTAGGAGAAGAAAGGAAAGCATACCAAGTTCCAATGGCTCTAGCTTGGACCATACCTGATCTCAGAAATTTGCGGGGCAAGTACTTACTGCCTTAACACTCTAACTGGGGAACCTGTCGCATTGCCTATTAATGGATAGTTTCTCAAACACTACTTCGAATAGGGTAAATCTGTCCTAAGTTGTATTATATGTAAAGCCTTCTGCTTGTAAATATCTCTTTTGGGTGTCTCATTGCGAGGTGCCCTACCTTGTAAATAGCCTTGTTAGCTGTCCTCTAGGGCAGTCCTCTTTTGTCATTTTTGTTTTTGTTTTCGGTGTTCTTTTGGTCCTGGCATTTTTTTCTATCTTGTAGGAATTGGAATGCTTCGCGTAACCCTGGCTTCCGGTGCAATGTCTACGGCATGGTGAACTTTAGAATCTATCTTTAGCATGGTGGAGTCAGCCCGGTCTTCAGGGTTGTTTTTATAGGTTATGGCACATTTTGAGCAATCTCCATTGGGTGTTGTCTCTGGGAGTCTGGCAATCAGTGAACACAAATAATATAAGGGACAAGTAATCAGACACACCGAGGGTAGATCAGCTATACTAATTGGTTGACCCAGGTCTGAAACTTTAAAGAATTCTTCCCGGGTCCAGAGCTTTATCCCCTCTTCAAGCATTTAAGCATAGGTGGATAGGTGAAAGAAGTACCACCATTAAAATTAGCTAAGCTTAAGCTTAGTGGTGAAAGAAGTACCACCTTTCCCACCCAGAAACAAATAAAATAACAAAAAAAGATAAGGCAGGATAAAAATCCAGTCTCCGGGGAAACAAGCGAATTGACGACTGGTTCAATGTAATTAGTGCCTCTTCTCTATTTATCCTAGAGGTCATTGGCTTGATTTCCTTCCAAATCACACACGACACCACTAATGAAGGGCTACGGACTAATTCCCGCATGGTTGGATTCTCTTAGATATGCTGCTCTTTGCCTGTCAGGCGCTTCGGGAGGCGGCTTATTCCAGTTTTGCTAACCAGAGATTCTATAGTTCTCAAATGCACTAAGGCATTTATCCCAGATAGTCACCATTTGTTATGCCCTACATCCCCGGCCCTACATTTTGTGTGCAAAATGTTGGGTCCCCCCTTTTTTCTTTTGTTTGCTTCTGCTTGCGGATTTGCCTTGTCTTTCTTTCCCTTTTTGTTTTCTTTCTCTAGGGTTTTCTTCCCCGGTGTGCTATTTTGTTTGTTTGGTTTTTGCCTCTAGGACTCTGGTCCCGGAGGTTGTCCTTCGTTGGGGACCAGATTCTAGACTTCGGGATTCTTCTCCATGATGTTCTTGAGGAGATCATCGTGAGGAATCCCCGAGCCTGGAGTCTGGAGGTTTGCTTGTCGGGAGATCGCCGGAAGGAGGAGGATTACCTTTTATCGTGGGTATAAATAGGGCTTATCTATCACTTTCACATTTACCGCGATCAAAACTTCCAAAGCACTTAGAGCAATTTAGAGAGAAATTTCCAGGCGATTAACAGAGCATTTGTAGAAAGTTTATGGTAATCAACGCTTAACATCTTCTATCATTCTCAGGAAATTATGAGTGCTTCATGGTGGTGGTTCTGATCGTTTGAATATTCGAGCTATTGCAGAGCTCATGGTAAATCCTCCCTTTCCTCTGCCTTCTGCGTTCTCAGGTTGGTGTTTCCGCTTTCCCGCTTCTCTATTTTTCTTCCGCTCTCTGGTTTTCTTTGATTTCGTTTCATTTTTGTTTGTCTTATTTTGTTTTGTTTCTCTGTCTTGTCTAGTCTATTGTCTTCTGGTTCTACCGCCCGTTGGTGGGTCGGCTCTGCTAGAGGGTTGTTCGCCCTCTGTGCAAAAGTAGTCTGTTTGTAAAATAGGTAAATAGTTGTATATATTTTTTTTTTGCCTTGTCTATTTTTCCTAAGGGCGTCGTTCTGCATTGTATATTCGTGTATATATGTGTATAACTATATAACCTCTATATATCTCCTCATTTCTTTGTATATATCCCTCGGCTCCATGTATATCCTTCCTAGTGGCTTGACAAGCTGTTCGGGTCGCCTCTATTTCTGGTTTTCCGCCTCCAAACTCATTTCGGGGCAGAAAACCACCTGTTTGAAACTTGGCTCTCGGCCAGTTTCAAACAGGCAGTTTTCTCTCTCCTCTATGAAGTTTTTCAAAACCTCATTTATGTCCCATGCGCACAATCAATTCCAGCCAAGTGGCTTTCCCTTTTCACGCATTCAGACAATTGGTTCCACCGTCATTGCCATAACTTGCATTTAATACCTACGCATGTGGTGCCCACGTGGGCTTGATGATTTGGATTTTTAAACGTCTTCACTAACGGTCATTTCTCTAGGCTTCGGGTCTCTTAACCTCATCCATCCTGTATCTTTTCCAAGTGTGATAAAATTCCCTGGACCCAGATGTGTAATGAAGATCTTAAGTTTTTGATATGATTTGCCTTTCGGTTACCTTTGCATGATACTAACTTTTCAGGAAGGCAAGTACCATGGTGGTAAGTCCTCCGGACCCCAGAATAATTATTTTGATAAAGCATGTTCTGACAGTCGCTTTGCCTTGTAGGTTCCCGGAGTTCATCTTCCAAACATGTCTGAAGCATCTGCATCATCTCCACCTGGAAGTCTAGAGCTACCTACCGCTGCAGAGACCAGGGCAGCCGTAAAGTCCAAGATGGAGAAGGCCTTGGAAAAACTGCCCCTTAACATGAAATTTGTACAGGATAATTTCATCGTGGGCTCAAAGATTGAGTCCAAGGTCAAGCTGATAACTGACACCAATGTTGGAACCTGGATAGAAATGCAGGCCTTGGTGAAAATAATGCATATCCAGTGACAGGTTGGAGATCAACTAGCGACCAACATCAGGAACTCTGGAATCCTCCGGGCAGCTTGCTTCCCATGCTCCGTGCAATCTCCGAAGCTTATCCTAACACTGGTGAACCACTACAACTCTTCTGTCTTGACCGTTATGCTTGCGGCTGCGGAACCCACAGGGTACCCCACTCCACTGGTGTCCCTCGACCCAGTCACATTCTAGGCGAGCCTGGGAATCCCACAATTTGATAAGGTCTCAGTGGTTACAAGGACTAATGCCTTGACCTAGTTCACACAACTGGAGGATGCTTCCCGGGTATACATGAACACCCATTGGCTCAAGGCCCCAAAGAGGGACCCAAAGAGGATGAAGATAGAGATTCCCTGCTCTGAATTCAAGGAGAGCATCCAAATGGGGATGATAGCATTGGCCCAGGGCTTTGGGCAGCCCTCCGCCCAAGAGTTTTCCAAATGGATGTACTATTTCCTCCTCGACATGTCCACCAAGGGAGGATACTTCGACTGGGTGACGATAATCTCCAACCACATTGACTCCCAGTTCTAGCAGTTGAACCGGAAGAAGAAGTTCTATATGTCTTCTTATATTTTCTGGGCCCTGGCATAGTAGAGGCCCCATTACCATGGCCTACTTATTGACGGCATACTCGGGATTTGTCTAGGACAAAAAGCACTGTGGGACCATTTTCCACAGATTTAATGGGAGGCCAGTTTCCCAAGTTTTTGGTGGGTAAATGATGCGTTTGTTTACTACCATCTGCTCACACCCACCCAAGATGTCGGGTAGCGCCTGTCTACTGAGGTGATGAAGCTAGTCCATAGTTATGGACATTACTATATTCAGTTCCAGCAGCATACATACATTAGGGTCACCGGCTTCTCTGGGAAACCCTACTTGTTGCCCAGACATTGTGGTGATAAGATCGTACTGTTGGAATATTGCAGGCAAATAATGGAGATACATGCCTTCTTTGCCCTCAAGAAAATCCCCAACATCCTGTTCCCAATCACCTGTGGGAACTACACATGCAGTCTGGCCACCACAAAGGAGGCGGACAATGAGCTAAAAAGTTATAACTTACAAGAATTTTATCTAGCGCAGAAAATTTTTGATCTGCATGGCAGAATCACAACGACAATGCCCTAGGCTTCAGAGCCCCATCACATACATATGGAGGACTTCTGGGCAGACTGCCAAGATGATCTGGATGTGCGGAGCTGGCACTACATCAGAATGACAGCAGACATGATGTAGAAGCTAAAGCTTTGAAATTTCCCAACGGACTTCTTAGACGTCGCTCCCACTATTGATCCCCAGTACAAAGAAAAGGGGATTGATAAAAAGGCCCTTCCACCAGTAAAATGGGATTCCCAGGAAGGGCCCACTATTGAAAACTTCACTCGAGAGGTGGTCGGGAGAAGCCACACCTATTTCAAGAAGGTGTGCCCTAGGAGTACCCGCCGAGCAGCCCAGCCGGCGCCAAAGTTAACTCCGTCGCCGGTACCTAAAATGACCCCGGGGGCTAGGACTTCTTCACAGGGGGCAGATAAGGGAAAAGGAATAGCTACAACCCCTTCCGTGCAAGAATTCCCCATTACAGAACAAATAAAGCAGTCGGTGGTAGCCTCTCAGCAGATGAGGGAGCAGTTAATAACAAGGCTGGCCACTCCACCACTCATGGCCCGGCCACTTCGTCCCTCCTCCTCTCTGACATTGGCTGCCTTAATGGTTAAGGCAATAGGGGTAGACCCCCTAGAGGCGGCAGCAATAAGAGATGCGCGGCCACCTCTAGTTACCCGGCGAAAGAAGAAGCTCATCAAAAAGACCAAGGTAGAGCCGGAGCCAGAGGCATCTCGACCACAGGAAGTAGAGATCCTTTCTTCCAGTTCCCCAGAATTGGAAAAGGAAATAGAGCTTGCTGAGGTCCCAGCCAGTCCCCCTCCGGAAGAAGAATTTGATGTATTTGCGACCGATGAGTTCAGGAATTTACAGGGGGATGATACACAAGCAGGGGTGGAAATCTTGGGGACAGAGCAGGAAGCTATAGAACAAGAGGCTACAGGGCAAGAGCAGCAGGTGGAAGAAAAGGAGCCAAAACCGAAGATTATCTCTGGGGCTCAAGTGATACATGGTCCGAGAGTAGACCAACAAATGCAAGATGAACAGATGGCATCCGCTGGGGGAACCAGACCTTCAAGAGAAACCATAACCCCAGCCGCCAAGTTCTCAAGGCCACTCCTGGGATCAACTTTTAGGCAGGTGATCACAGCGGCCCAAACTCTAAATCTTAACCTCACACCTCTGCTACTACCAAAGAAGGTGCTGACAGAAGAAGAGGTGCTGACAGAAGAAGAGGCCCTGGCAGAAGAAGAGGAAGAACAACAAGAGCAGCTTGAAGAAGAAATCCCTAAAGAATCCTACCAGGGTCCAAACCTAGGGATGGACGTACAGGACAAGGTTGAGGAGATGGAGATTGAAGAGAATGTTACTGCGAAAGAAGTTGAGGCAGGGGGAGGAACGGATGAGGTCCACGTCACTAAAGAGCAACAGCCACAGGACACTGGGAAAGAATCAGGAGAACAAATTCTGGTAGGAAGGCCACCCCTACCACCTCAATGGCTGATAGAGAGAAGGAAAAGAAAAGCTCAGTCCACTCTTGTGATTCCTCTCTCCCTGGCCGAAATGATGGCCCAAGTTTAGGCCCCACCAAAGGCAAAGAAAGCCTAGACAGTTCATACTCTTTGAACTGGGCTGGGTGGAGAAACAGTTGCCGTTGTGGAAACACCTCCCCTAGACGCCAATGAAGCAACCACAGATCCCGCAGACTACAATGTTGCAGAGGTATCCCTAGGTAAAAGGGGAAAGCCAGGTGAAGTTGACTTGCTGAAGGAGGCAGCAAGGGCAGTGGAGGCCCGATATGAGAAAGAGGCATAGAGGCTCAAAGATGAAAAAGAAAAGAATGCAAACCTTATGGGATTGCTTATTGAGCTGGCATGACCCATTAACGCCACTCCTTCAGAGACCTCCGCATCAGAAGAACTACCGCAGAGTGACATAGATTCCCTGCGAGTAATGAAAAAGAAAGCCCAGGTAGTGGACGAGTGGGTTGCCGTGCAGATAGGCAACAACTAGCATTTCCTGGTATCCACCCTCCTAGATCTATACACAGCCTGACAGGTTATTCATCAGGTGGAAGCACTTATTGAGAAGTGAGAGGGTGACACCGAAAATTACCACTCATGGAAGGTGGAGCTCGAAGAGCTCCTTGCCTTGGGAGAAGATATAATTTCTGAATCTGGAATTCTGGGTGAGGAATCATTTGATTTTGTAAGAACCCAGCACTCCAGACTTGACCTCACATTGGAGGTAACCAAGAAACTGGTAGGGTCCTTGCAAGAAAAGGTAAATGTTGTAAAATATTCTTCTAATTTATACATGTCTTTCGTAATAAAGGCTTTCGGGGTTGACCCCCTTAGCACAGATACATATACCCCCGAAGATTTATTTTTGGGGAGTTTTGATGAAATAATGAAGTCCCGTTATCAATCTCCGGAGGGGATAGATGGGGCCCAGATGGAAAAATTAACTAGCATGATACTTAAGGGTCATGACGTGGCGAGGATGGCAGATGAATTTAAAGAAAATGTTCCGAACCTCGGGGAACAATTTGAAGTAGCCAAGTGCAGAAGGGCCAGCCTGAAGGATGTAGATGAAGATGGCATTTCTTGCCTCCTCCAGGCTTTCAAAAACAATAAGCAACCTTGAGCTTTCTCTAAAGTTCAGGGAAAACTCACATTGAGTATTCTTTATTCTTTTTGGGACGTAAGTTTCTAGATCCCGGAGTCCCGGATCCAAAATTTTGTATTATTTCAAAGTGATCCGTGTCCCCCCGAGGCCAACCGGTCACTTTCAGAAGTGATTAATAAAGGCTGTCAAAAGGTAGTTGGCTACATCAAGGGGCATCGGCTTGGCAGTTGGTTTTCTGACAGGATGGTCTTCTCGAGGCACCGCTTAGAGGTACACCTGGCACATTGGAGACAGGGCGCCACATTTCCCATTTATGAGGCATGTAGCCTCGGTCCCCGGGGGACCTACTTTCTTCTTTCTCCTTTCTTGCTCTCTTCTCGAGGCCGATTCTTCCACTGTATATTCTTGTCTTATCCTTCTGACATGACAGACCTATTCTGTCTCTAGGTCTTTTGTAGGGTGGCACAGGTAGTACCGGCCCCCAAATATTGTATTTTATTGAAAATTGATGTAAATAGGGTTAGGGTTAGAAGAGAGTTGTATAAATAGGCAGACCGGCCCATTCCCAAGGGTCAGAAAAATTGATGATTTTGTTGTCCATAGTAATAGCAAAGCGATTTCTCATTTCTAGTTGCAGACCTCAATGCTCCATTTTTCTGTTCTTGATAGTTAGATGCTCCCTTGGAGCCACCATTGTATCACGCACTAGTGATTGCTGAAAGGAATATTAATAAAGAAGGAAGAGTTCTCGGCAATGATATTGTTGGTATTCTTGCTTTTGAGTTAATGGTATTTCATGTTTTAATGTTCTTTATGTCTTCTACTCTGATATGTTAAAAGTAGATTAACGCCCTCTTTACTCCCGCTACTGATAGAATGCTAGCTGATGGTTATGTATTTCTTTGGTATTTAGTGTAGTCTATTAGGGCCCATTTGGTTGCACCCCATAACTGGGTTATGCCGCCCATAACCTAGTTATGGGGTGCAATTCCCTGTTTGGATGCCCTTTTTGAAAATGGGAATGTGGATTTGCATAACCCCATTTTGCTGAAAATGTGGATTTCGTAATTCCACCTCAGGAGGTGGAATGACTTTGGAATCCATAGTTTTGTGCTCAAATAAGCCCATTTTAATCTTCCTGTTGGGTCCGGGCAACTCCACGTCCGTCTGCAGTCTACTCTGAATATCGCTGAACCTTCAATCGCATGGAACGTATTGATCGATGATATCCCCAAAATGCTACCGGGATTCAAACCAAACAGGGATTTTATGCATAACCAGGGTTTGGACAACCAAGGTTATGCATAACCAGGATATGCTACATAACCAGGGTATTTTTAATTCCCCAACCAAATGGGCCCTTAGAGTATTATTGATGTTTCAGATGTTTAAGAATGACTGTAGTTAGATAAAAAATTTCTAACCCTGCAGGATCTTTTTCGCTTTGTTTGCTAAGTGTGGAATGCTAGGGGAAACCTTACTTTATTGAATTTGTGGAGAAAATGAGTTGAAGAAACCAGCTATCCCCCTTGAAAATAGTCACTTCTCCCCAACCGAGCCCCACCCCATCGTGACTCGACACCCAGCTGCTTGAAGGCCCAAGGAATATAATTTTTCCCGGACAACCTTTGCAGGCGGAGTTGGCCGGTATCCCCAGAACCCGGTGACAACTTATGACTGTTGGCAGACCCGGTTAGCAAAACCCCATCAACACTTTCCTTTATCCTTATCATTGCTGCTCTCAGAATCTTCATTTGTTCTGCCACCTCTTCCTATCACGACTCCTCCTCCCCTATTTTTTTGTCTTTCAATTTTCCTCTTCAACTTCTCCTCCACTCTCCTTGCAAGATCAAAACATTCTCCTAGGGTACTTGGCACATTCAACCCTATCTCACTGTATGCTATACTTTAGGCCATTGATGTATCAGGCCACCTTCTCATCTTAATCTTCCACCCCTCCCGTAATGCTTAGGGTGTGAAACTGCTCAATGTATGACATGATGTCCATGTCTTTCTACTTCAAATTGTTCCTCCTCATCTTTATCTAGAGTTCCAAATCTGATGGTAAGAATTTACTCTTCACCATAGTCTTCATTTTGTCCCAATTAGAGATTTTCTTTAACCCCCTTTCGATCCTCTCATTCTGAATACTGGTCTACCATGTAAGGGTTTTTCCCCTTGACCTTGCTTTAGCCAACTTCACCTTCTTGTTTTCCTCTACATATTCAAGATCAAAGTAATTCTCAAGTGCTTCTACCCATCCATGCACTTCTTTAGTATCAATTCTTCCTTGGTAGATTGGCAAGCCAACATGCCCCTTTCCACCATTTCCTTGTACTCTTTTTCTTAATGCCATGAATCACCCCTCATTAGGATCATTTTCTTCTCTATGACCCCTATTGTCTTGTCCTCCATTGAACTCTCCTTCTTCATCATGGTTCTCTTCATCAACCTCTTCTCCCCTAGGTTCTCTCCTTTCTTTCTCCAGTTCATCTAACCTCTCTAAGAATTGAAGTCTCTCCCTTCTCATTTGTCTTTCCTCTCTTTCCCTTATGGCTTCCAATTCACTATTTTATCTCTCCTTTTCTTCTAGTGCTGCCTTTAGTTCTTCTATCTCCCTTGCCATTTGGTTTTTGGGTGCTATGACTTCTGACCTCTTCCCTTAAACTTCCACAAGAACTAATAGTGGGCTCTGATACCACTTGATCTATAGGGTTGGGTGTGATGATGGAACAAGGTTGCTAGTGGAAGTTTACCTTTAGACTTCAAACACCAAAATATCAAAGGATGACCCAAGCAAATCTCACAATGAATGGATAAGATGTTCTTAGGACATTTATAACAAAGAATGATCAATGAAATGGTCGGAAACCCCACCCAAAACTCACACGGTAAAAAAAACACTCCTATAAATCCTAAGCTATGTTACCATATAAGATGAGCAACATTACCTTCCAAGCAATAGTATACGCTGAGCCCTTCGGCGACTGAGGTCCCTTCAACGAATGAGCCCCTCAGACAACACTGCGACTGAGAAACACTTCACCACAAAGTTGTAGGGCTTTCTAAATCTCCCACTTCCCAACACTTCTGAAAATGACCATTGATGGATTCACCATGTCATTGTCATTCTAAGACAACCCAAATCATCAAACATATCCCTCCTTGAGGTAGTTTGCTGGCTACTACTCCAATCCAAGAAATTCCTACCCCTCACAACCTGTCAACTTTGGTGATCACTTCCTCAAACTTACTTATCTGGAAAACCTCATGTTAAAACTATAATGTACATGTTAATTCAAGACCATTCCATGATAAACAGATTGGAAACATCCATGGAATGGTCACATTCCTTCACAAAATCAGAATTTATGAGGAAAACCAGCGCTTCAAAAGTATAATCAATATAAAGGATGTAAATATGAGACTATTAGATCCTAAAATAATTCAATCTGACTGTAAATTATGTTATTTCTATCCTTAAAACATTAGTAATCCAATGGAACTTCTAATAAACTAAATTCATATGTAATGAAAAGAAAAGAACTGTTAAAATTATAAGTTTTACTGCACTTTTGATAACAATTCATACAATGACGTCTCCCCTGGTATAATCATTCAACCCCATCTTATAAAGTACCTAAAATTTCCCCCAACTGATTTGGATTGGTTACATGGCTTAGTTAAGCCGTTAAACTCCCTAAAACCATTTTCCCACCAATTTCCTAACTATCTATTATATTTGAAACTTTTGAATTTTCAAATTAGGAAAATGACTTAATTACTTAGTAATTTGAAAACCATTGACACTTATGGATTTCAAATACCTTATTAAACACTCCTAGACTCTCCTAGCCTATTCAGACATCACATTGTCATCATTTTTAAGTTTTTACTCCTAAGGTCCTTTATCAGGACTTTCAGGACATTACAATCATTTATTGCCCTTAGACATTATGGGATTCAATACATTGAGATTGATTTCATCCCAAGACTTCATCTCTCCTCCATGCCTCCATGATGTCTTCATCCTTTCCTCTATCTTCTTATGAGGTGCTCATGTACCATACTACCCAAGAATGAAAGCAGTCTTGTCCCAAGGGTATTCCTCTTCCATGTATCATTTTGGTCATGCCTTGGCTTTATCTTCCTCTGAAAGACCCAATAATATTCCAAGTTCACCTTCTTCCTTTTTCTCCAACTCATTTTCACATTACACAATTGGTTAGAAACAAAAAATTTGGTTTGATGCCCTTTGATAGAAAATTATTATTGTTCAAGAGACTATCTTCTTACTCCTATGTTCTTCGCCTACTGCCTCTGCAACTGCTTCTTCCTTTCACCCTTATTCTTCTCCCCAAGAGGGCAACTAATGGTCCCCATTTACACACATTGCGAGTTCCAAAGTCCCATATCACTAGGATTTTTTTTGTCTCTCTAGTTTTCTACCCATAGATAATCATCTTCCAACCAGTATCATGGTGGATCTTCCCCTGCCAAATCTGATCCCCAAAACACATTATGATCTTCTCTTTACCCTTATCCACTCAAGGTTTCATTTCATACTTTTTATTACCCTTATGCACCATGTAGGTGTTCAAATACCCATCATGCATGGTTCTTATTGCCCATTGCCATGGTCTCCCTAAAATTATGTGTCCATAGTTCATGTCTATCACATCACACAAAAAAATATCCTGATATGCACCACCTGAAAAGTCAACATAAAATTGCTCCTTAACCAAGAGATTTTGGTTTTCACTAACCCAAGTTGCATAGTATGGTTTATGATGAGGAAATGTCTTCAATTTCAACTTATTAACTACTTATTAAGAAAACAAATTTCTATTTGCACTAGAATCTACTATTAACATGCATAACTTACCCCTTGTCAAACAATTGGTTCTAAAAATGCTTATTTGTGGTGTTGGTGAATTGATTCTCCTCTTCCCATTAGAAGACACTCTCCTTTTTCTAGGTAAATTGGTGTAGACTCATCCTTCTCTTTTTTTTGTATGAGATTTTTTCTCCTATCCCTTGTTTGATCTTGATCATTCCACTTAGGACATCTGAATGATTGGTGCCTTACTTCACTACAATGAAATCACTTACCTGTGAAAGTACCACTTCCTCTTCCTCCTCCAAATCTTCCACCTCTATTATTATATCCACCTCGCTGATCTGATGTGGTTTCCTTTCATTTATCCTTGTCATTGCTAATTTGAGAATCTGCATTTGTTCTGCCACGTCTTCCTCTCATGGATCCTCCTCCTCTATTGTTTTGTTTCTCAATCTTCCTCTTCAACTTCTCCTCCGCTCTGCTTGTAACCTGAAATCATTCTCCTAGGATCCTTGGCACATTCAACCCTATCTCATCCTCTATGTTATACTTTAGGCCTTTGATGTATCTGGCCACCTTCTTATCTTCATCTTCCACCCCTCCCCTAATGCTTAGGGTGTGAAACTGATCAGTGTATGACATGATGTCCATGTCTTTCTACTTCAAATTGTTCCTCCTCATCTTTATCTAGATTTCTATATCTAATGGTGGTGCAAGAGCACCTAAGTTAAGTTACACTATTCGTCGATGATGTCTGTTAGTTTCTATCCATCAATTTCTATTCGTTGGCAATGCTTGTTCATTTCTGATCATCGGTGATGTCCATCAGTTTCTATTTGTCAGTGATGCTTGTTGGTTTCTATTTTTCAGTAATGCTTGTTGGTGGTGTCCGTTGGAGTCAGTTTTTGTTGTCGGGTTTGTGTTCCTAATGCTCAAGGTTGGAAACCAATGATGTTTCTATAGTTCTGAAAAGTCAACACTGGCACTTGGTAATTTTGGTTGAAGACCCAGGAAACATGAGATGTGACGTTTGTGACCCACTGAGTCATTTGCAATGAATCTCTATGTGTCATTTTTGCTTGAAAGGATCAGGGATGCCTATTCATGTTCTGGAAGGGTCATTTATTGCTCAGTTTGGCCGCCTGTGTAGGGTGGTTGAAATGGTCCACGAGTATCAGATATTTTAGAGATATTTTTGATGGATGGGTATATAGCTAAAAAGCTCTTGTAATAGATGTAGAGGAATATAGATAGATTAGAGAAGGGGGGTAGACAAAGATCATATCATCCTATAATAGATTAGTTCTTGTGAATAAGAAAGAACATCTTTTAATGGATTCCATGTGCAGTGTGTATTATTATATTCCTCAAGAGAAAACTATCGGTTTAGCTTGGGGGATGAACCTATCTGAATGGGTTCTATAGCATGAAATAGTAGCTTTACAGTGTAAGCCTGGTCTAGGGAACTTGAGGTGAAGATCTTAGTGACTTCCTCAGGCCATTACATTAGATTGGTATCAGAGCAATTTTGAGAATTGGGCTTGTGTTGTTTGGGTGTAATTCAAATTCATCCAAAATGGTGACCAACGCAGAGCTAGCAAGGAATGTGGATGAGAAAAGAGAGGAGAACAAAATCCTGAAGGAGTAGTTAGCCGAAATGGCATACAAGCTGGAAGAAGTACAACTTCAGACTATAGCAATCAGTGAACTGATGAGGGAAGCTGATGAGAAGGGTAAACAAATGGCCGAGGAGGACATGATCCCAGAGCCAGACCTGATACTTCAAGAAGAACCATTCTTGAAAGCATTAAAGGAAATGAGTGGTAAGTCCTTAGAAGGTGTGCCTCTATTTAGTGGAAAAATGGATCCAAAATTAATTATGGAATGGATAGAAGGTCTTGAAAATCACTTTGATTGTGATAATGTGACCGAAGCTCAGAAGGTTAGAGCAGCAAAGACAAGATTGAGAGGGACTACCCTCACTTGGTGGAAATTTGTCCAAGATGAAAGGACAAAGGGAGGCAAGAACCCCATAACCAGTTGGAGAGGTATGGTAGAAAAAATGAAGGAAACTTATCTTCCTGATGATTATGAAGTGAAACTACATAAGAAAAGGCAAAATCTAACGTAGAAAGACTTAGAGGTCAGTGCCTATATAGAAGAATTCCATAAGCTATGCTTAAGGTCCCATGTGATGGAAGAAGAAAGCCTAAAAGTAGCAAGATATCAGAATGGCCTTAAATGGAGCATTCAAGAAGAAATTAGTCTCTTAAGCCCCAAGACTGTCCACCAATGCTATCAATTAGCCCTTAAAGTGGAAGAGAAGTTCAAAAAGAAACATGACTCAAATAGTAGAGGTAGAGGGAGAGAAAATAGAGGTCATAGAGGAGGTATGGAGGAAGAAATCCTGAAGCTAAGACTCAGAGTGAGAATAAACTCACTGAGAATCAGGGATAATCTAGGAAAACTAGAGGTGGTTACAAGAGAGGAAGAGGTCCAAATAATAGTTCAAGAGGAAGGACTGATGACCAAGGAATAATATCTTATTTCTCTTCTATGAAGTGCTATAATTGTTAGCAACTTGGGCATCCTACGTATTCATGTCCAGCAAAGAGCTCTACTTCCCAAGGATGAGAGAAAAGAGCTAACTATGTTCAAGAAAAGTCTTCTAGCAACAAGACTTCAGATATCCACATAGGATCAGAGATGGGAGAGAATTTGATGGTTCAGAGAACACTCCTAAAAGAGCCCATCAAGGAAGAGCCAAGCCAAAGGAGATCCTTATTTCAAGTAAATTGCAAAATACTTGGTAAGGTCTGTAAAGTTATCATAGATTCAGGATCGACTGATAATATTATTTCTTTAGAAGCTATTGAGAAGTTAAAATTGACAAGGATTCCTCATACTAACCCTTATATAGTTACTTGGTTGAATAGAGATCAACATGTAATAGTCAATGAACAAGCTTGGATAGAATTGTCCATAGGGAGGTATAAGGATAGAATTTTGTGTGATATCCTACCCATGGATGCGTTTCATTTTCTATTAGGTAGACCTTGGCAGTATGACCAATGTGTACTCCACAATGGAGTTGAGAATTCCTATTCCTTTAAGAAGGTTAGCATGACTTTCAGGGTATAGTCAATCTTGGAAGAAGAGAAAGAAATAAAAAGAGGTCCCAACCTACTAGTGGTCGGTGAGAAAGAATTCCTAAAAACATTGGAAGAAGCTGGAGTAGGCTTTGCTTTGGTTCTAAAACCAAAAAGTGAGAAGAGGACTGAAAGAGAAGAGTTTCCTTTAGAAATCCAAAGGTTGTTAACTCAATATAAGGCTATGGTTAGTAATGGTCAACCAGCTACCTTACCACCTGATAGATCCATTAGCCATCAAATTGACTTCATTCCTAGAGCCTCACTTCCAAATAAAGCTGCTTATAAGATGACTCCATAGTAGAATGCAGAGATTTCTAACCAAATCCAGGAACTAATTGACCAAGGGTTGATTAGAGAGAGCTTAAGTCCTTGTGCTATTCCCATAGTCTTATCCCCAAATAAAGATGATACTTGGAGGTTGTGTACTGATTCTAGGGCCATAAATAGGATTACTATCCGGTATAGGTCTCCAATACCTAGGATAGAGGATTTGATGGATTGTCTTGGTGGAGCTAGCTATTAATCCAAGATAGATCTTAAGAGTGGATACCATCAGATAAGAATTAAAGGGGGAGATGAGTGGAAGACTGGTTTTAAGACTACTGAAGGATTGTATGAATGGCTAGTTATGCCTTTTGGGTTGTCAAATGCCCCAAGCACATTTATGAGATTGATGAATGAGGTTTTAAAGGAATTCATTGGAAAATGGGTTGTAGTGTACTTAGATGACATCTTAGTGTTCAGCAAGACCAAAGAGGATAATCTTAGACATTTGCAATTAGTAATGCAGAGATTGCATGAAGAAAAGTTGACAATCAACTTGGAAAATAGTGAATTCATGAAGCAATTATTGGTATATCTCGGTTTTGTTATCTAAGAAGGTAACTTGAAGATGGATGTAAGAAAGGTGGAAGCAATCTTGAATTGGCCTACATTGAAATCAGCTACGGAGGTAAGAAGCTTCCATGGTTTGGCACAATTTTACTAAAAATTTATCAAATAGTTCAGTGAGATTAGTGCACATATTTTGGATACCATCAAAGGAGGTATGAAAGGAAAGTTCCAATGGAATGAGAAGGCTAATGAAGGATTTGAGCATCTGAAGAAGAGAATTGTGACTCAACCAATTTTGACACTTCCTAGTTTTGACAAATTGTTTACTGTGGAATGTGACGCTAGTAATATTGTTGTCCGTGTAGTATTGAGTCAAGAGGGAAAGCCAGTAGCTTTTCATAGTGAGAAACTCAGTGATGAAAAGAAAAAGTATTCCTCATATGATTTGGAGTTGTATGCATTAGTGCAAGCACTAAGGAAATGGAGACATTATCCACTTCTCAAATAATTTGTTTTCTTTACCGACAATCAGGATTTGAGTTTTCTGAGTTCACAAGATAAACTCAGTCACAAGCATATGAAATGGGTGGAATACATTAAAGCCTTTACCTTCACAATTAAGCATAAGAAGGGAGTAAAGAATAAGGTGGCAGATGCATTTAGTAGAAGGTTACTCACTGTGCAAGAAGTTCAGTTAAGAAGTGTTGGCATTGAAAGCTTCAAAGATTTGTATCCAGCAGATGAATATTTTGCAGCAGCATACAAGGTATGTCAAGAGTATCAAAATCATTTTCATAGTGAATATTCAGAGTATACTCTTCACGAAGGTCTTCTATTTAAGAGAGGACAAATTTGTGTACCAAGAGGTTCTATGCAAGAGAATCTAGTACAGGAAAAGAATAATGGTTCCTTAAGTGGACATTTTGGGTTGAATAAGACCTTAGAATTGGTCAAAAGGTATTACTATTGGCCAAGAAAGAATTGGGACATCCAGAAGTATGTAGAGACTTGTTTGGTTTGTCAAAAGGTAAAAGGGACTTCATCCAATGTAGGATTGTATCAGCCCCTTCCTATCCAAAATAGACCATGGGAATGCCTTAGTATGGATTTTGTTGTTGGGTTATCAAAGACCAAGCAAGGAATGGACATCATCTTTGTAATTGTTGATAGGTTTAGTAAGATGGCTCATTTTGTACCATGCAAAACCACACATGATGCCTATTATATAGCCAATCTATTATTTAGAGAAGTAGTCTGGATACATGGATTACCTTTGAGTATTGTGTTGGATAGAGACTCTAAGTTTATGAGCCATTTTTGGAAGACTTTGTGGCAGAAGCTTGGTACAAATCTTTCTTTTAGCTCAGCCTACCATCCACAAACTGATGGTCAGACTGAAGTGGTGAACCGGAGCTTAGGTAATATTTTGCGATGCCTTACCAAGGAGTATGGACAATCATGGGATCAGTTACTTTCTCAAGAAAATTTTTCCTACAATGATATAGTCAATAGGTCCACTGGAAAGAGCCCTTTTGAAATTGTGTACGGGATTCATCCCAGGGGTATATGTGAATTAAGGGATCTTGGTAGAAATACAGAGAGGAGTGGGTATGCTGAAGATTTTTCTCAATCCATGAAGGAGGTCCATGACTCAATTAAAGCAGAATTGATAGAGAGTACCACTCATATCAAGCAAAAGGTAGATGCAAGGAAAAGAGATGTTCAATTTTAGGTTGGAGATTTGGTTATGGTACACCTCAACAAGGCAAGGTTGTAGAAAGGATTTCCATGTAAACTTTAGATGAGGAAGATAGGCCCTTGTGCAATATTGGAAAAATATGGGTCTAATGCTTATAAAGTTGATCTTCCTATAGACATAGGATTATCTCCTATTTTCAATGTGGTAGATTTGGTATCCTATAAAGGTCCAATTCCCGAAGGAGATTCTGATCTCACAGGAGATACTGAGGATCCCAAAGCTCTTAAACTTCATGTTATACCCCAACTAAAGGTAGACACAATTATAAATTCAAGAGTTTCCAAGAAGACTAGATGACAGACCTATATGGAACATCTGGTAAAATGGAAAGGCCAAGTTGATTCAGAGGCTACATGGGTACAGGAAACTAATTTTAAGAAGTTGGGCATCAATCCTGACTTACTCCAATCACCTGGAAGTTGATTTATTTTTGTTTGGGGATTATCGTGTAGGAGAACCTAAGTTAAGTTACACTGTTCATCGCTGATGTCCGTTAGTTTCTGTCTGTCAGTTTCTGTTTGTTGGCAATTCTTGTTCATTTCTGATCATCAGTGATGTCTGTCAGTTTCTATTTGTCAATGATGCTTGCTAGTTTCTATTTGTCAGTGATTCTTTTTGGCAATGTCCATTGGCATCAGTGTTTGTTTTCAAGTTTGTGATCCTAACGCTCGGGGTTGGAAACTGACGATGTTTCTGTTGTTCTGAAAAGTCAACACTGGTACTGGGTAATGTTGGTTGAAGACCCAGGAAACACATGATGTGACATTTGTGACCTGTTGAGTCATTTGTGATGACTCTCTACATGTCATTTTTTCTTGAAAGGATCAAGGATGCCTATTCATGTTCTAGAAGGGTCATTTATTGCTTAGTTTGGCTACCTGTGCAGGGTGGTTGAAATGGTCCATGAGTATAAGATATTTTAGAGATATTTTTGATGGATGGGTATATAGATGAAAATCTATTGTAATAGATGTAGAGGAATATAGATAGATTAGAGAAGGGGGATAGACACAGATCATATCATCCTGTAATAGCTTAGTTCTTGTGAATAAGAAAGAACATATTTTAATGGATTCCATGTGCAGTGTCTGTTATTATGTTCCTCAGGAGAAAACTATCAGTTTAGCTTGGGGGATGAACCTATCCAAATGGATTCTATAGCATTAAATAGTAGCTTTACGGTGTAAGCCTGGTCTAGGGAACTTGAGGTGAAGATCTTATTAGAATAGTCCCAAAGGATAATTGAGAGGGGGGGTGAATCAGTTATCCGTTACTTCAATCTCTTTTTACTTCTTTAACATTAGTGTACAACAAAGTAAATGCATAATCAGATAACACAGTACTCAACACACAATTTGATTATGAGGAAACCAAATGGTAAAAACCCTAGTGGAAATTAGCACCCACAATAAGCTATACTTGTTTGTAGTAATCCCTGTTAGAAGATATTTCAACCTTGTTAGGAGTTGTACAATACAATTCAATAAGTATAGTGACCTAATTAAGGGTCAGAACCTGTTAGGAGTCTTTTACAAGTAACCCTGTTAGGGGTGGTGGACTCACTATCCAAAAGCTCACTGCTTGATGGTGAAGGCTACAACCTTCTGAATAACAGATATGCACTATATCTGATGATGAACTATAGAGTAGACCTGCTATCTTGATCAGTTCTAGTGTATTACAATCTTTCACTTCTTCTTCACATAGACCCTTGATGAATGAACCAACTCTAATAATCTACTCTGTACATCTTTCTTCACATTTCGTATCATTCACACTTTGCGTATCAAAATTGAACTACTATAAGTATCTTCTCTAGATTAGAAGGTCATGACGGCTCTTAGAAACACTTCATCAATATATTAGTTAGCTTAACTAAGCACGCAAATAATATTAAGTTTGTGCAAGTCAATGCTGAACAGATGCGACGCTTCACTGAGTCAGCCTCACCAAATTAACCATAACTTTGCAATAGTCTTGAAACACATTTGGTGCCTATAGATTTGTATCATCAACTCATAACTAAACATGAATATACACACACATATCCTAAAGATAGGTGCAACTCATGTAGCATGTGATATACGTCAGCCCTAAACAGTTATACTTCTAGAACTGTAACTGCCAACAACAAAATTGAATAAATTTATTGAAACATCATATCTGGGTCTATGTGTATGAACATAACATAATAAACATGTCAAAAACATGTATCTATCCATGCAAGTATTCATGTGATCATTCAGATAAGTTCATACAGAATTGCTACTATGTATTATATGTTGTCATCAATGACAAACATACAAACAATCAACTGCTCAGAATCAAATCTCCAACAGATCTTAGTGACTTCCTCAAGCTAGGGTGAAGCAATACCCTATAAGGTCTGTGCAAGAGACCTTAGAGCACAGTCAAGCTGACTATTGGTAACAACTAGATCTTAGGCCATTACATCAGATGGCAAGAATTGAATCTTCACCATAGTCTTCATTCTATCCAAATTAGAGATTGTGTTCAACCCCCTTTCCATCCTCTCATTCTAAATACTGGTTCACCATTTAATGGTTGTTCCCCTTAACCTTTCTTTAGCCAACTTCACCTTCTTATTTTCCTCTACATCTTCAAGATCAAAGTAATTCTTAAGTGCTTCTACCCATCCAAGAACTTCTTCAATATCCATTCTTCCTTGGTAGATTGGCAAGTCAACTTGCCCCTTTCCACCATTTCCTTGTACTGCTTTAATTAACCTCGTGAATCTCCCCTCCTTAGGATCATTTTCTTCCCTATGACCCCTATTTTCTTATCCTCCATTAACCTCTCCTTCTTCCTGATGGTTCTCTACATGAACCTCTTCTACCCTAGGTTCTCTCCTTTCTTTCTCTAGTGCTTCTATCCTCTCTAAGAACTAAAGTCTCCCCCTTCTCATTTGTCTTACATCTCTTTCCCTTGAGGCTTCCAATTCCCTATTTTCTCTCTCCTTTTCTTCTAGTGCTACCTTTAGTTCTTCTATCTCCCTTGCCATTTGGTTTTTGGGTGCCATGACTTCTGATTTCTTCTCTCAAACTCCCGCAAGACCTAATTGTTGGTGTTTTAAACTGTTACGCTATGAAAAGGACCCAAGATATCTTAAGACTGATATTATGAGTGGTTATCTCCAAATGCAAAAGCTCTGTAAGATAACTGGACCAACTATAGGGTCAAGAATTCCCTCTAAACTTCTGACTTTGCAAAACCAAGGTGGGTGTACCTAATCCATATTGATATTTGAATCTTTACAACTCCATAGAACTCTGGATTTTAACAACAAATAAAGGGTAAGAAAGTATGAAATGATAACCACTCATTTAGTGACTCTTCACTACCATACAAGACACAACCAACAACCACAAAACTCAAAAGGATTGAAATGGTTTTGATCTTTTGATAGGGAAGAGTATAGCCAAACCTATTCAAAAATGTATTAATGTAGAAGATACTAATTACTGATCAGTGCTTTATCCATTGGGCAATGTTTCTATTTCAGATACAAGACAAAGAAAGTAACTATTGTCAAGGACTCAAAACCATAAATATAGGTAACTCGAGATCAAACACTTCTTATTAATCCTTATATAGACAAACCCAAAGAGTATATGTCTTATCCAAAGAAGATTTTAATTTGATCCTTGATCAAAACTGTGGACTAAAATATATACATAAAGAAGCTCTATACAGTGAACCAAAAGATTCAAAACTCAAGAGGCAAGCAAAAAGGAGAGACTTGAATTTGAAATGATGTATTAAGTACAAAGAATCCAGTTTCAATTCCAAAAAGTTTCAAAACATAGACCACTTCAATAAATGCAAAAGATCTGCAACTTTTTGTTCTATAATAATATGCTCTAGATATAGTACTCACTGGAAACAGTAAATAGATTAATGCGTGTGTTACTTCCCAATTTTTCCAGCCTCTACTAAATGATCTTGCAAGTCCTTTTATAAGCCAAGGACTGCAACAAGCTTCAGATCATTTAGGGTTAGGGCTTAAATCATAAAATAATTACAAGACAAGAGAAATTAATTCATCTCAAGAACTAAGCAACTCTGTCATTAGTCAAGTTGAAACATTCCATGCTCCAGTCTACTAAAGAAATCTAATCTAGCTGCCATCTACCTAGGAAATTATAGAATACAACCCTGTCAAAGGAATAATAGATGAAATTTTTAGTCTGCATTAATTATCTCAGGAATAATCCACCTTTTAGGACTGCAAAAAGCCAACCATCTTCTCTTGAGAAGCTTAGGTTATTCAAGAACATATCTAATCTACATTTAAACAATTCTGGAAAAGACACCTTATTGATGGCGAAGAGTAGGAAAAGATTAAACTGATTAAAACTAATCAAAAACCCTAAAGGGATAATCTTTTCATAAATCCATTTGGAAACCACCAAATTTTCCTTCATACAACATCCAACAGGTGTTCAAATCAGAGGTGGAAAATCAAATTGTTCCATTAAATTCTCTATTAGAAGATGACAAATTTCACTGCTGAAAAACCCTGAGAAGCAAAAATAAAAATTTGAAAAGTGGTTAAATGGTCATAGGCGGTGCAAAAATCAGCCTCAATGACCCAAATTTGAACCTTTCCTGTCTCTGAAACACAACCATAGATCTTCTTTATCTTGTTTGGGAACTTAGTGTTAGAGTATTATTACTCTAGTTGCTTAAGCTTCTCTTAGGTGCATTATTAATTAATTCTTAATTAATAATGTGCAACCTAGTATTTTTCTCTTAGGGTTTTGTTCACCTTTTTAAGGTTGAACTTTGTAATTGTTGTTCAGAAATTCAGTTGATATTTTTGCTCTCACATTTTGAGTAAACATCTGAGTTCTGCTTTTTCTATTTTGCTGTTTCATTCTTGTGACAGGTTTATTGCATGTAGCTGGATCTTGGAGTTGAATCTAATATTTTATCAGTTTCTACATGGTATCAGAGCCTTGCTGTTGCAGCTTGTTCAAGTTGTTTTGGAGCTGTGGATCAAGCCCTCTCTCTCTAGGGTTTTCTGGTGTTTTCTACATTGGACTTGGAGGGTTGTATTTTTTAGAGGCATCTTGGGTCAAAACAGACCTCTCCAATGGATTCAGAGGGTCGATCCGGTGAATTTTGATATAAAATTTGACCTATTTAGCCTCCGGAGCATCTGGAAAAAAATTTCGGTCGTCTAGGGCCGTACGACATAGTTTTTGAGGCGAGGAGAAAAATAAAAAATAAAAAAAACACGGTTCGTAGCGCATTCCAGGGTGCGCCACCACCGCGCCACCCCACCACCACCTCCGCCGGCCCGGCCTGGGCCACGCCCGGCCCTCCCATCGGCGCGCCGCCCACCGGCCGTCGCAGCGACACCGGCAATGCTCCGCAGCGGAGCCACCCACCGGCCGCCGCTGCGCCACCGGTCGGCCACCGGCCAGCCACCGCTTGCTGCGCCAGCCACCGGCCCATAGCCCCTCTGTGTAGGCTGACATCATCAGTGATGTCAGCAGCCGAAAAAGTATTTTTCTGGCAAGTTTTAAAATTTTCTGGCAAGTTTTGAATTTTTCCGACCGCCGCATAATTTTTTCGGTGATGACGTCATGCTGACGTTAGCGACAGGTCTGTGATGGTCAAACGGCCATCAAATTTTTTTCCATCACTGGTTTTTTCCAGAGTGCTCTTTGTTTGGACCTCCTGTCACATTTTTGGCCATAACTTGGACATACGGTGTCCGTTTTTGGAAAATGAAATATCGTCGGAAAGGTGTTTCCGAGCCCGTCGCATTGGTATAGATATCATTTCTTGTTTTTTCCATTTGGTTGCTAGTTTTTTCGGTCAAAGTCATACCTTCCTTTGTGCTCCTGTTCTGCTTCTGGAACTCAGGTTTTTTTCTCGTTTCTTGTGCTTCCATAGTATTTTTTGGTGTACAGGGGATAGGATTATACATTGTGGGGGGGTGCATTTTCCTTTCTGTCATTTCTTTCAAAAAGACCCTTCTACTTCCGTCTTATTCTTCTTTCAATGTCGGACCCCTCTGTGGCCCGACTGACACC
>MU224140.1:8935420-8955021 GCA_018584345.1 Thuja plicata
AGTTGTTGAGGATTCTTCAGAGGACACTCATCTCCTCTCTCATGACAGTGTCAACACACCTGTCATACCACTTGCATTGGGGATTCCCTTTCAGGATCCTCGTGTCTTCTCATTTGAGCATCAGCTCAGCCTTCCAATGACACCTCATCTTTCGAGTCACCTCTTCAGCACCCACTGACTTTCACTCCTCTGCATTGGAGTCACAGTGGCTTGTTCATTGCTCCAGGGGTTCTTTCATTCTGGGGGGGCTTTGGAGCCTCGACCCTCTCTCACGGGGGGGGTTAGCAGCACGCATTATACTACTGGCTTTGAGAGAGTCTCTTGAAGTCATTCTTTCTATCTTTGCTTGCTTTTATATCTCTTTTTGGGGTAGGGTTTTTCCCACTGGGTTTTCTCTATTTCCCCAGTTTACAGAGATTTCTTTGTTGTTGGGTACCTGATCAGGCCTTGTTGCCGGGACCCATTTCATGCTTTCATAGTTTTTCTAGGTCAGCTGTCTCCCTGCGTTCAGCTTAAGGGGGGTGTTAGAGTATTATTACTCTAGTTGCTTAAGCTTCTCTTAGGTGCGTTATTAATTAATTCTTAATTAATAATTGCAACCTAGTATTTTCCTTTTAGGGTTTTGTTCACCTTTTTAAGGTTGAACTTTGTAATTGTTGTTCAGAAATTTAGTTGATATTTTTTCTCTCACATTTTGAGTAAACATCTGAGTTCCACTTTTTCCATTTTGCTGTTTCATTCTTGTGACAGGTTTATTGCATGTAGCTGGATCTTGGAGTTGAATCTGATATTTTATCAGTTTCTACACTTAGATCAAATCTTTCCAGGTGTCACATAGGTGTAATGCCTTGAACACTATCTTGTGATCATCTCTCCATCAAGGCCTTACACCAATCACACGATCTCTTCAAACTTGTTTTAGATTTACCTTTATCTCTTGGCACTAATCCAGACCCACTGGGGACATGTGGCCTCCAGGCGCAATGCCTTAACAAGTAAAGAACTTCATCTTTGTTTTAGAGCCTTTATGTCTATCGTATGATCTAACTCTGATATGAAATTGACCTATAACTAGCCTTTTAACTCTGATCAGTCATTTCTTTTGTATATCCAAGTTGCTGAATGAATTTCTTAACTATGGTCATGTCTGGAGATCTAGTGACCACCACAAGATCTATCTATCCTTGGAAAATATGACAACCGAGGCTTTATCTAGAGATTCAATGACTGTGCATTCTCTCAATCTCTATGAGTTTTTCTTAACCTGAGTCTGATTCAGAGATCTAGAGATAAATTATATCTTGTAATTGCTAAGTATTTGTCTTGACCCTTGGTTTATTTGGAGACTTAGCACAAACCCTTGGTCCTAATCTTATCCATGACTCTGATCCTTCCTCGGTAAACCTGACTTGTCTTTGTCCTAACCATGCTTGAATCTGAGTCTATCTAGAGATTCAATGACAACTGAGTCTCCAAGTCACTGACTACTTTCCTCAACTTGGGTTACGTATGAGATCATGCACTAGCTCTTTGATCAATCATTGCATCCATGAACCTCGCTGAATCTCCCAATGTTTGAGCTGACCTCATCTTTATCCAGCAATCACACACCATCCACACGATGTAAACTAGATCTATGAACTGCACTTGATCGTTGAATTAAGGGTATGTGCAGGATCATGGTATACCAAGCTATGGCCTTAAATGACAATGAAAAATTAGAAAATCAGGGTTAGTCAACTTGACCTAAAAATTTGAACATCTTATCAACCTTATGTGAAAAAGCTGTAAGAACAAAATCCATAGGAAATTGAATGTAGTTTCTAAACTACTAGCCCTTGTCTAAAAAAAGTTAATCTAATTGTTCAATATTTTAGATTTCAATGCAGTAGTAAAAAAAATTTGAGGATAAAGATGAAAAGTACATGAATGTCTGACCACCTTAATCACAATCAAATGATGATATATTTTCACAAGATTCTAATATAAGTAGTAGACTCATGCTCAGATGTGACACATATTTTTGTATAATTTTGTACCAAATAAATAATTAATTATGAATTTTGTGCTACAACTTATTCAAAATTAAAAAACTCTTGTGTCTGACCACCTTAACTAATTCTAAACTTTAAAAAATTGCAAACTCTTTTTTTTTCTTATAGTGGGCGAAGCATAGAATGTGACACATGTTTCAGATTTCAAAAAGGTCGAACTGTTTTAAAGTTATAGTTGTTTTTGAATCAATCTGTCAATCAGAACTTTAGAGATAAATCAACTAGAAAATAAGTAATAATTACTTACTGAACTCAAATTTTGACAACAATTATATTGATGGAAAGCTTATAACGTCTTTAAGAAACCCTTTTTGTTTCATCAAATTTGGGTGAAAAAAAGGTCATCAGCTACATTGTCTAAGTCTGGAGATCAGAGGAAATATGGCGAACATGTCATTTGGGTTGACCATCCATGTTTGGTATTGGAAAGCCAAAACCCAAAGAAAATACCAAGCCTAATCATATATTTGATATTATCCGATATCTGATATCATCTTATATCTGATAACTTCTACCCAAATACAACATTTTGATTTCAAACCTCTTTTCAATTTTATGATTTAACTTTTTCAATTTTATAATTTTATATTTTTATTTTATATATTATAAATTTAATTTGTTTTAATATTAATATTAGATGGTAATAGCATTAGTATTATATAATTATTTAAATATTAGTATTATATTATTATTTATTTCTCTATTTTATAATAGTATAATATTAATATTAACTCTCTCTCTCTCTCTCTCTCTCTCTCTCTCTCTCTCTCTCTGGTGTAGTGCACCCTCATCTATCACTAATTGACTGTCATTCAACAAGATTCATGTTTGTAATAAATGGATTGATCTTAGAATATCATCCTATTTTGGTTTTGGATCCATCTGTGTGGTCAAGGATCTCTTAGGCAACCTTATGAGCCAAGAGATTCCTTAGGCCATTTGGATAACCTAGTTAAGCTTAAGTTTCTTTAAGCATAATTTTATGTTTTTAGGAGTCCCCAGTGTTAAAATATTTGGATCCATGTCATTTTATGCATATTATGTCAAGTTCATAGGTTTGGATTCATTCCAAAAGTCTTCAAGCGCAAAAAGACAATATTTTGCCAAATGTTGAAAAGTTGTCAAAAATATTGCTCATGCAACTTCCAAAAGTTGCTCGAGAGTTACAAGATGGAAGCCCAATAGTCATAGGGAATTTTTTATCAATTTGAATTCACATTTGAAGTTTTTTTAAGTTCTTACTTCAAACTTAGATGGTGAGAAGTTTTGTATTGAATTTTTTATGCATTTGGAATGGAAGATGAAGAGTTTTTCTGAGCATTTCTAAGTTATACAGTCGTGTTTGGTGTGATCTCTAAAATCCAAGTTGATGTTTTGAAGGTATTATATGTTAGCATAAATTTCAAATTGGTTTGAAGTCTTTTAGTTTTGGTTTAAGGTGTTTATGATTTAGTTTTCCAAAAATAGTCTAGAAAGAGGCTTTCTAGAAACACATTTCACTAATGGAGTCCTAAATTGCATTCTATCTAGTGGAATTCACTAAGATCCTAGAGAATATAAGTTAGGATGGTATATTTAAGGATTATAGAATCTCAAAAGATGGATCGAAGGGTAACGCCATCATGCATCAAGCCCTAGGTTGAATATCTCAATGTATTTAGCCTAGAGTGAAGGAGAATGAAGTATTACGTTTGTTAGATAGTTTTTTTGAGTGAACTAAGAGTGGATTTGAGTTTCAAGGAGTTATTTGAAGAGGTTTGAAGCACTATTTCAATCCCATGCACTGAATTTCTAATACTTTCTTTGATATCCAAGCCTAATTAGGCTAATTAGGTCTGTAAACTTGGTGAGTGTTAGGTGTTGCTGGAGTGGAATTGGAGTCTAAGGATTTGGGGTTTGACATAAATTCCAAAAGGGTATCTAGATATATCCTTAGTTTCCTAAAAGGTGATCAGGAGGAAAATTTAAGTCCAAATAACCACTTGTATAGACCTACAAGGGATTCTAGGACAGTCCTAGATAGGTACTGTACGATAGTTAGAGGGCTAAACCAAAGGGTGATTCTTGGTCCCCACGACATAAGGAAGGTGTCCCAATAGTTTTTTTTTTTTTTTGGAGTCATTGGTGAAGACTTCTAGTTTGTGGCTTGGAATAGGGCTAGTGTCGCTAAAGCTCAAAAGTGCAAGATCTTGAATTGGATTGTATTCAATTGGGAAGAGTTGAGAAGTAGTTATACCACCTTGAATAAGTAGAATACATTGTGTATGAAAGGATCTAGGATCTTAGGAGGGTATAAGTTGAACTGGGTGTCTCATTGAAGACAAAGTAGAAAGACTACACTTCTTGTTGTCACCTCTGCATTAGGTGGTATCATAGCCTAGAAAAGCTCTTGGGAATAAGAAAAGATCTTGGGATTAAGAATGGAAGAGAAGGTTGATGATGCTAATGGAGTGATGCCTATGAGGGTCACAAACATGGAGCTAGACAAGATTGTGAGGGAGCAGACAACTAAGAATAAGAAGATGAAAGTAGAAATAGAGAAATTGAAGAGTTCTTAGATAAGTAGAACTACTGGGAATGATTCAAAATTAGACCAAGAAGAAGAAGAAGAAGAGGAGACTAAGATAGAGAGGACAAGGGTGCTAGAAGATCAAAGGATCTTAGAAGCTTTGGAGAGAGTCAATAGGAGAGATAACAAACCAGACCTACCAATGTTTATGGGAAAGAGGAATGCATGGATTGGGCGGAGGCCCTAGAAAATTATTTTGAATGTGAGGATAACCCTATCTCATAGAGCACAAGTATTTCCAAGTCTAAAATGAAAGGACTTGAACTAAGTTGGTGGAACTTCCTACAAAGGGAGAGGGTAGAGAGAGAAAAGGACCCTATAACCACATGGAAGAAGATGTTGAGAGAAGTCAAGAAATAATTTTTTCCTGAAGACTACAAGGTAACTCTACATAAGAAGTTACAAAATTTGAAGTAGAAGGATCTTGATGTGGGATCTTACACTGATTAATTCCACAAGATCTCTATGAAGACAAAGAACCCTGAGAGTGAGAAAGAAAAAATTGCTAGACACATGAATGAGCTTAAGTACAGTATTTAGGATGAACTAAGTTTTTTTTATCCCCAATCTATACACCAGTGCTATCATATGGCTATGAAGATTGAATAGAAAAAAATAGGAGAGGAGAATAGAACAATAGAGGAAGGGGAAATGGTTTCGGAGGTAGGGAAGGTTTCAAGGAAGAGGATCATCTCCAACACCATAGGGAGAATCCAATCACCAAGAGTATGACAGAGAGAAGAATCACAAAGGTAATTTCAAAGGGGGTAGATACAAAAGAAGAGGAAGTTCAGGAGGTAGAAGTACCTCTATGTTCACTGGAAAGTGTTTCTGCTGCAATTAGATTGGTCACCAATCTTTTAGATGCCCAAACAAGGTCAACACATCAGGAGGAGATAGGAGAGTCCAACTCACCTGAGATGAAGAGTATCAAAGCATGCCTTCCTATCACACCACTACATCTAGACCTGTAGGCCTTGAACAAGGAGAGTGCATAATTTTCAATAGAACACTCTTGAAGGTGCCGACTCCCAAGGAGCCTCCACAAAGGAAGAGTTTATTCCAAACCCACTAAAGGGTACTTGGTAAAATTTGCAAAGTTATTATTGATTCTGGTTCCACAAATAATTTAGCTTCTACTGCAATGATAGATAAGATTGGTTTGAATAAAATACCCCATCAAAACCCTTATAAAGTATCTTGGCTTATTAAAGACCAACAAACTTTGGTAGATGAGTAATGTTGGGTAGAGTTTCAAGTAGGAGAATACAAAGATAAAATCTTGTGTGAAGTTGTGAATATGGATGCATGCCATCTTATCCTAGGAAGGCCTTGGAAATATGATGTTGATGCTCAACATGGGGGTAAGAAAAATATGTACACTTTAACTAAGAATGGGATTAGTTACACTATGACACCCCTCCCTGATTTTGAGAAAGATAGAGCTTTGACAAAAAATGTTACCTTAGTGGGAGAGAACAAATTTTAGAAAGTCCTTAAGGAAAGAGACTAAAATTATTTTTACATTATAGTAAAGCCCAAAACAATGCATAAAAGGATACCAAAAGGTCAAGAACCTTGGAGAAGTGTTGGTCCCAAATAAGTACAAGATTTGTTGAAAAAATACAAAGGAATAGTTGCAGATAAGAGCACTGATGTTTTGCCACCATAGAGAGATAATAGCCACTGTATAGACCTCATACCTGGCTCTACCTTACCAAATAAGGCTTCTTACAAGTTGACCCCTGACCAAAATGTAGAAGTTGCAATATAGATTCAATAATTGATGGAGAAAGGTTTCATTAGGAAGAGCATAAGCCCTTGTGCAGTCCCTATAGTCCTAACACCTAAGAAGGAGGGTACATGGATGCTATGTATTGACTCTAGAGCCGTTAATAAGATAAGCATCATATATATGTTTCCTATTACAAGGATAGAAGATCTCATGGACTATCTAGGGGGAGGAAAATATTACTCAAAATTTTATCTAAAGAGTGGGTATCATCAAATTAGGATCAGAGAAGGGGATGAGTGGAAGACAAATTTCAAAACCAATAAGGGCTTTTTTGAATGGGCAGTGATGCCCTTTGGTATTTCTAATGCCCCTAGTACTTTTATGAGATTGATGAATGAGGTCCTTAATAATTTCATAAATCACTTTGTTTTTGTTTACTTAGATGACATATTGATCTTTAGCATGGATAAAGATGAGCATTTGATACATCTAAACATGGTAATGAAGAGACTACATGAATAAAAGTTGAGGATAAATATGAAAAAATGTGTGTTTATGCAAGAAGAACTGATATTTCTTGGCTTTGTCATCTCCAAGGGTAATTTGAAAATGGATCCTTCCAAGGTTGAAGCCATACTAAATTGGCCCACTCCAAAATCTTTCAGTGAGGTCAAAAGTTTCCATGGATTAGCTAGCTTCTATAGGAAATTTGTGAAGAATTTTAGTGGGGGTGAGTGCACCAATGATAGATACTATCAAAGGGGGAAGGAAATGCAAGTTTGTATGGACTGATGTTGCAGACAAGTCCTTTGAATATCTAAAAATAAGGGTCTCTCAACAACCTATCTTAACACTGCCTGATTTCCATAAGGTGTTCACCATTGAATGTGATGCTAGTAAGAGAGATATTGGGGGTGTTCTTAGTCAAGAAGGGAGACTTGTGGCATTCTTTAGTGAAAATATTAATGAAGCTAAAAAAAATTACTCTACCTATGATTTGGAGATGTATGCTATGGTACAATCACTAAGAAAGTGGAGGCATTACTTATTGCCAAAGGAATTTATTGTATATATTGAAAATCATGCATTGAGTTTTCTTAATAGGTAGAGAAGCTGAACTATAGACACCTCAAGTGGATGAAGTATTTACAGGCATTCACTTTCACCATAAAACATAAGAAGGGGGTAGAAAATTAGGTAGTTGATGCATTGAGCAGAAGAAATTTGGCCATAAAAGAAGTGACCTTGGAAATTTTAGGTATCTCCATCCTCAAGGACATGTATCCCAATGATGAAGACTTCAAGGAAATTTATAAAGTTTGTTTGGAACTAGGAGATAGATATCACACTGAGTTTGTAGAATATATGATTCAAGAAGGATTATTGTTTAAAGGGAGTCAATTGTGCATCCCTGATTGTTCCATGAGGGAGAACATCATAAAAGAGAAGCATTGTGGATGTCTATGTTAGTAATAAATGAGAGGGGGGGGGGTGAATTAGTGGCCTCAAAAATATTCCAATAATCAACCCAAAAACTTAGTACCACAATATTAAGCCTCTAGTTATCTTTAGTCCTATAAGATGAATGCCTCCAAATACTATAATCAAATTACTATTGCTCGGAATGATTTGTTAAACCTTCTAATAAATGTTTACCAAATAACAGTCTGTTAATTTACCAAAAAATAGTAAATTATCTAGAGTATAACGATCAATCCAATTAAGCAATGTGTAATGAAAAACACTAAAGTAATGACTCATAAAAATAATGACACATAGATTTTTGACGTGAAAACCCTGTTAAGGGAAAAACAACTTGGGACCGGTAACCCAAAATTTTCACTCTTCTGAAGTGAAATTGATGAAGAGCCAACCTTGTTAAAGGCTAAAAACATACTGTTAGGTGTGACCTTGTTATAGGATTTAAAATTTTAGTCTGTCACTTGATATCAGGCATCTCTATGCTACCTTTCTTGATCAAACACTCACTTGTCCTATCAATAGGTATCTGGCATCTCATGCTATCTTCATGATCAAAATTTTTGATACTCCTTGGGATGTATCTCAATATAGAAAGGATCTTTAAATTCCACTTAGTTAAGAGAATTTATGAATCAATGGTTAAAATGAAACAGTATGATCTATTCACATACAACTTATACTTGCAGATTTTTAGATCTATTGTAAGCTCATAAAACTATTCTGATCAATATATCTCTTTTTATACCTTTGCACCACTTTGATTTTTCTCTTTGATGCTGTGCTTTGTTTCTTGGTGTGCACAAAAAAAATTACCTCTTTCCTTAGCTTGATTGATCAGGACTGTATGAAGTTGCTCTTCATCAGTTTCTCTTCAACATCCTCTTTTTGTTCATTCACCCACTATAGTTCATAATAAATTGAGTTGTCTCTTTATAGACATGATATCACCGTTGTTAGGTTCTTGATTTTATTGATCTTGGTGTGATCTACAATCTTAGCCAATTTGATTTAAATCAAAAATCTTATTTTATCTCGTAGAGATCTTCTTAACAACTGGAAAAAATAGCTTTAAATCCTTTACTTATCTCTAGCTTTATCTTGTCGATGAAAACAATGATAAGTACCAGTTAAGTCTATATTTAGCTCTGCCAGCTAGATATTTTTTCATTTTTGAACTCCATTTAATTTTGATGTTTAACCCTTTGATAGCTTTGGTCAACACTCCAGTTCTCCTCGGGCTTCTTTGTCAGTTTACACTCTGTATCTGGCCGTCAGTTATGCTTGTAATTCTGCTCATCGATAATGCTCATCGATGACTTTGCTCGGGCATCATTGTGACTTAAATTTTGGTTAACTCTATCCTTCAGGCTCCACTGTCTATCGGTGTTTGAAGTCACATAGTGAATGCTTGTCTTTTATGCATTAATGAGAGCATAATCTTTATCTCTTTGATTCTCTAAAGTCCTTGACACTTTGATTATAACCAATTAGATTATATCAATTTGACATCAATGACAATACAATCTATTAACTGATTTAATGTCTTGCATTATCTTTTTGCATTTCGGTGATCAACCTAGCATCTTCAAACATTCAATTAGTTACATGTCATGAATCTCTCCCTTTGGCATTGATGGCAACATACTACATTATCATACTATACTATTACTAATACAATATGAAATATAACAGTTTCATCATGCTTTCCTATTGCAATTATTACAAATTTCTGGTTTTTGGTAAGCTCAAAAAAGAGCTTAGATTTGTTTCTTGCAGAGTGGTTATCTTCAATCTTCAATCCCTTCACTGGATATATGTAGCTTCTTTTTTTTTTTTGTTCTGATATGTGCTCTGCCTTGACTGTTCTTCTTCTTGATAATCTCTTTTTCCTTTGACAACAATCTTTCTATTTGTCTAAACTCTATCCCTT
The DNA here is from genome assembly GCA_018584345.1 of Thuja plicata. Lineage (NCBI taxonomy): Eukaryota > Viridiplantae > Streptophyta > Pinopsida > Cupressales > Cupressaceae > Thuja > Thuja plicata. The sequence goes on from MU224140.1 coordinate 8,945,191, forward strand.
TGTTACTTCTCTCCCTTAGATGGATATTTCATATGTAATCAATTTCTCTCCCTTTGAATATTGATTAACTTTTCCTTCTAATTCTCAGGAACTTCACTTCATGGATAATCATATAATCTTTTCTGATTAATGAGATAATCTCTCTATTTTTATTTAATGAGATAATCTCTCCCTAATGATAATGAGATAATCTCTCCCTTTGACAACAATGCCAAAACAAATCATCTATATCATGTTTCATGCCTTTACCTAATATATTCCATGAATTTCCCTATTTATCAGCATTACAATGTCTTTGGTGTTAAGTGCATACTTGTACCTTGCTGTGTACAGATGCATCTATTTCTTTTTAGCTCAGTTTGTGCATCAACAAGAATGATCTTCTCATTGTTTGTAGGATAATTCAGCCTCCTACTTAGCTTACTTACTGATAGACAAGGGTTGGACCCTTAGTCTATGTCTCAAGTATTCAAAAGTATCCTTTGGTAATGGCTTGGTGAATATATCACCTAGTTGTTCCTTTGATTGAACATATTCCAATGTCACTTCCTTTACTTGCACTTGTTTTCTAAGATAATGATACTTGGTAGAAATATGCTTAGTCTTAGCATGCATGACTGGATTCTTAGAGATGTTAATTGCACTTGTATTATCACAACATATAATTACTGGTTCAAGAATATTCATATGCATACCATCTAGTAATTGTTTGATCCATGCAATATTGGAGCAATATGCAGCAGCAACAACATACTCTACTTTTGTAGTAGACTGAGAGATGCATCCTTTCTTCTTGCTGATCCATGTGACAAGTTTGTCACCCATGAAGAATGCTCCTCCAGTTGTTCTCTTCCAGTCATCAAGGTTTATAGCCCAATCAACATCTGTATAGACTTGTTGCTCAAATTTTCCTTCTCTTTTATACCATAAGCCATAGTCCTTGGTGTTCTTTAGATATCTCAGAATTCTCTTGATAGTAGTCATATGTGATTGTTTGGGATTAGCAGAGAATCTTTCAACTATTCCAATTGCATGTGCTATATATGGTCTAGTATGAACAACATACATTAATTTTCCAATCATTGATCTATATAAGGTCTGATTTATGTCATTTGACTTGTCTTCTTTGGCTAGCTTACATCCAATAGCCATAGGTGTTCCAACTAGTTTGGAATCTTCCATCTTGATTATCTTCAACACTTCCTTGATGTATTTGGACTGAGTGATATATATGCCTGCATCTTGTTGAAGAATCTATAGACCAATAAAGAATTTAATCTCTCCAAACATAGACATTTCAAAATCTTTGCTCATTTCATTAGATAAGGATTTTCATAACATTTCATTTCCCCCAAAAATGATATCATCAACAAAAATTTCAGCAATCAGAATATTACCATCGGTATCTTCTTTTAAGTACAGATTTCTATTTTCACTTTTTCTAAAAAATTTAATGCTAATGAGATATGAGTGAAGTGTTTCATACTAGGCTCTTGGTGCTTTTTTCAATCCATACAAGGATTTATGTAGTCTACATACCTTGTTTTTCTTGTCTTGATCAACAAACCCTTCTGGTTGTTCAATGTATACCTCTTCTTCCAGTATTTCATTTAGGAATGCAGATTTGACATCCATCTGTTATACCTTGAATCCTTTATATGCAGCATAAGCAAGTAAGATTCTAATTCCTTCTAGTCTAGCAACAGGTGAAAAGGTTTCTCCATAATCAATTTCTTCTTCTTGTGTGTACCCCTTGCATACTAACCTTACTTTGTTTCTTGTGACTTCTCCATTCTCATTCAGCTTGTTTCTGAATATCCATTTGGTACTGATGACATTCTTTTCATCTGGTCTTAGTATTAGTGTCTATGTATTGTTCTTCTCAATCTTCTCTATTTCTTCATTCATTGCACTGACCCATTCTTCATTCTCAAGTGTAGTATTAATAGATTTAGGCTTAAAATCATAAAGTAAACATCTGGTGTTTAGTGACTTACTTCTTGTTCTTTTTCTAGCCTTCTTGTCTCCTATGATTTGATTATGTGGATGATGTCTTCTGACATACTTGTAAATTTTTGGTTTAGCTCTTTGTTCATCATTCTGATCATCTTCTTGACCTTCATTCTCTTGTCCATTATTTAGAACATCATCTTGACGATTATCTTGATTTTTGATAATTGTAGCTTGATGCTTGAGTGAAATGTTTTGTTGCTTGGGAGCAACACACTATTGCTCGGGTAGAGTGTCAGGTTCTGTATAAACAAACCTGTTGTAGTCCTCCAGCTCTTTTCTTCTTTCTTTATCATTCTTTTCTACAAATTCATCTATTTTTACATTTGTACTTGTTGGAATTATATTGAGATGATGTACTAAGAGGGGAGGGGTGAATCAGTACCTCTAAAACTTTTCTTGGTTAGCCTATTAACCCTTAGTCATCAGTTTGTAATTTATCTTATCTAACTATTCATCTTTCTTTATGCATATGTAATCATATCATAGATTCTTTTGATATGTAACAATAATAGAAACATTCATGAAAATAGATAACACATGACACAAGATATGATATCGCAGAAAACTCCTGTTAAAGAAGTAAAAACTGTGGTGGGGATTGTTACCCACAAAATTCACTATCTATAGATAAGAAGGGGTCGGTTAAGGCTTACATTTGGTCACTTCTAATGACCTAACCTATTAGGAGTATTACAGTGGAGACTTGTTAAGATCTACTTCATTTGAAGCTTTAGCAACACTGTTAAGTGTGTACTCTATTAAGAGATTTGGAAAGAACGGTTAAGTCCACCTTCTACAAAAGGATTTTAGATGTGATGCACTTGTTAGAATATAACTACATAAGTCTTTGACCTGATGATATATGCAATCTTCAATTGCTGATAATAGATCCTATAAAGCTTCATACATATTAGTAATCACCCTTCCATGATTGAATAATACCTTTATCTGCTCGTTGGTAGCCTCTGTGTGTTCTTGAAAACTGATGTACTCTATTTCTAATCTTTGCATGAATTCTACCTTCTTCTCTTTAGATTCTCTTCGTGGCTATCAATGATAAGAATTCATGTACTCAGAATATATTATGAACATCTATTTATACTATTTTAGATTCAATTCTTGATTCATGCATTGTGAGTTAACTCTAGATCCAAGGTTTACAACTTGACCTTGATCTTTAGTTAGATATGCATTTGATCCATTAAGATGTTTAAAGCATTTACATAAAGCTTGCATGACCATCAAATTATGATTTAAAATAAAACAAAAGTGTATAATTAGAATTACATTACTTTATCCATCGTGTAAAACTTAGATCCACAATTTGCGGGTTCTTGATCTATTTGTCAGTTCTGATAGTCATTTTTCTTGGTTGTCGGTGTTCCTTTCTTGAACTTGTCGTCGGGTATGCCTTTTTTGTTCCTATCAAGTTAGTTCTAAAAAATGTGTCACTGGTAATGCTTGTGGTTTTCGGTGATGCTTGTGGTCTCCGGTCATGCTTGTGGTCACCGGTGATGCTTGTCACTTTTATACTTAGCATTTTTCTCAAAACCTTTGTTCCATCGGGTATGCTTTCATTTCACCAATACTACTTGTGCTTCACCGGTAATGCTTGTTGTCTACCGTTAATTCTTTCTGTCTATGTTTTTTAGTGAGTATACTAATGGAAAAATAATGTCATCAATCTCTCCCTTTGACATTAGTATCAAAAACATGATATGTGCAACATACTGAGTGTATTAGTATGTACACCTGTGTATACTTTTTCCTTAGTCATTTGAATGAATCCCCCTTTGTATATGCCGATAAGTGTAAGTCTATATACATATCCTTATGTATTTTCTTTTCATCTGATATATATAATGTACATAACTATATACATTTCCTTTCCTCCTTTTTTGATTCTAAAGGCAAAGGTACTTACAACTTTCCAAAAAGGTGGGAATGTGAGGACTTGACTTCCTCCATCATTTTCTCCCATTTCTCTTTCAGCATTTCTAGAGCCATATGCTCTAGTGAAATCCTTACATGGATATCATAGATGCTGTCTACTATAGACATCTTTGGGGTTGCTATCATATTTCTTGCTTCAGAAATATGTTGCTGCAGAATTGTAAGATTTGGTAGAATATGTGCTTGTAGTTCAGTGATCTCACCTCTGAATTGAGTCTCAGCATCCCATATTTCTTTTCTTAGCCTATTTGCCTCTATGACCGTGTCATGATGTGTCTTTATGTTGTCAGCATGAGAGGTTAGGCTTTGTGCACTCTTTGTGACATTTGAGTCAATTTCTGCAAGTTTGTCACTATTCTCTTTTCCATATTTCTCTAGTGTGCACATTTTTTGAGCTAAGGTGATTGCCTCAGCAATCATTGGCTCTAATTCATCACTGAGTTCTGAGAGTTTTACCTTGCTTAGTGCCACTTCTTGGCTGATTTTATCAATTAGCTTGAATTGATATTTATTTTCTGCTTGCTCTTCCATTGCTTGGTCAGCCTCTATCCCTTGCTCTGTAATAGCATCACTAAGAACAACAATCTATTCCTTAACTGAAGTATTTTTGTCAATGTTCACTTCAGGAACCAGTTGGTGGAGTATCTCTTTAGCCTTTTCAAGTGCCATGTTTTCTCAATGTTCTTGGATCATCTTCTTCTGTATGGATTTCCTCTGATAGAGCACTCCAAACTCTTGAAGTTTGTCATTGTCCAATGTGGTAATGTCCCAATTTGGAACTTCAATGACTTCATCAAGTGTCACAACCAATATATCCTTCTTTACTATTTTCTTTTTCTTCTTCTTTGGCTGGGTGGAAGATTGATGTAATACCATTTGTAAGGCTTGAGACTATGTTTACTTAGTTGGTGAGTGTGGAGAGGATGAGGCATGCTTTTGTATCTGTTCTATGTTCACCACCTAGTTTGGTGAAGATGTCTCCTCACGTACCTTTGGTGTATCAATAGATGAATCTTCTTTCAGTTTTAATAACTCATTTTTCTTGACTTCTTCACTCTTATCTTTCTCTTCAACCTTTCTCATTGTATCATCAATTGTTTTATCTGCCTCTTTGCTTTGTTCTTTTGATACATCCTACTGCTCATCGGTTGCATCCTTCATTTCAGTGTCTTTATCCTTAGGAGTGTTGGATGCACCTTGGTTTTCATCGGTACCCATATCCTTAGGTATATCATCATCTTTCTTAGGTGATTTATCCTGGCTTGACTGTATATTAATAACATCTATTAATATATGCATATTTGTTGGCGTATTGACAGTTGCAGTGTCAATAGCTATGTCCTGTTCATCGGTATTGCCCTTAGTAGCATTGATGTCTTTATCTTTTTGGATCTCTGCTATAGGGTCTTTTCCTGTAATGGTGTCGACAATGTTGTCTAACCATGAATCATCATTCATATCAACATCTAAGTTTCCCTTTATTGAAATTTCCTCTTTGGTAACTTCTTCATTCTCGAAGTTAATGTGGATGGGTCTTTCGGGTACTTGATCTTCTTTGCCATCCTTTGACCAATCTTCACCTATAACATCTATTTGTTTTTGGCCTGTGATCTGCATCTCTTCACTCTCCAACTCAACTATTGACTTCCCTATTTTGTTGATAGGTTCCTTTTTAGGACTGCTCTCTTCATCAAGATTTATTATCTTACTCCATATTTTGTTAGTGTCTTCTTCCAGCTCTATAAGTTTCTCTTGAAAAAATTTGTAAGCTCTCAGTTTAGGTGAGAATTTCTTTGTATATTTCTTCATGACTTCATTAATTTCCTCTCTTGTTGATTCAAGAGGCATAAGAGAGACTAGTAATCTTTCTCTTACCCTCTTCTACTCATGGATTGCAAAAGTGAATCTCGAGGATATCTTATCCATAAGTTCTTGTAGAACATCTTGTGAAGTGAAGTGCAGTGGGACATAATAGTGTTTGCACATCTTAGCAATAAGTGCGTCTTCAATTTTATTTTGTTCTACTATATCCCATTGTAACCATTTCCTTATTTTTGGATGTCTAATAGATGCAACTTCAGAAATGTACTTACATATGCTATCAATGTCATTAGATGGTGATGTAAGCTTTTCTTTTTCCTTTGCTAGTCTGACAGTGTCAGGTTCATCCATTGCTAAATCTTCTAATTCTTCATTAGTCTAAACATATTTTCTCCACTTTGCAGGTGCCCTAGCTGGTTGTTTAGCCTTTTGAGGTGCAGGTTTCCTCTTGTACACCTTCCCTTTTACCATGGGAGAAGGAATTGCATCTTGTTCCATCTGGCTCCTTGTTCTAGACTTTTTAGGTGGAGGAGGAGGTGGTGAATCAGACTTCTCTTCTTCTGATTAATTTGTCTTTGCTGTATTACCAATGGGAAGTTTTTCCTTGGTGTCTTCCTCCTTACTTTGTTGTTCCTCCTTACCTTCTTCTTCTTCTTCTCCATCAGAAGATATATTAAAGTTCTTTTTCAGATTCTTGACCATTCTTTTAGACTGCTTTACAGCCTTCTTGACAACAAGAGTTGATTTAATCTTTAGTTTGGCTTCCTCATATGTACCAAATCTTATTTGTTTGTTGTCAATGGGTTCATTTAATAATGCCTAAATGCATTCTATTGCTAATCCTATTTTAATTTCATAATCAAGCTTTTCAAGCCATGATTTCCTAGGAACTACAACTTGAATGTAGGTGAAATCTGTATCCACCCTAAAACAAATTTCTTCTTTGTATTCCTCTATCAGACTTTCAGGAATTCTACTCCTAGCTTGTAGCATTTCCTTAATTGTCTTAAAATACTCATGCATTACATTGTCAAAATCTGTACCAAGTGATTCAATGAATTCACTTATTTGCATGGTGATCGGTCTACTTGTGTCCCATGCTTCTTTTCCTATTGAAGGAAAGTAATCTTTGAAGTAAAAGAATACACACATTATGAGGGAACTAAACTTACGTGTGTTTTTCCTTGAGGACCTTATGGTGCACATGTTCTCCTCAAATTGATGCAATAGGATCTCTGCCAGATCCATCTTCTTCCCCTGTTTGATGATCTTATAAGATGTGCTCATTGCACTGCTAGAAATACTGTTCATTCTGCTAGCTTGGAATATCTTATATCCAATTACGCATGCTCCAAACTTCAGTTCTGTGTTGGTAATAGTATTTACTTTCAGTGCCCTCTTGTGTGATTTTGCATCGGTTAACCTTTCCACTTCTGCAAGAGATGGATGTTTGTGAGCCTAAGGTTTGTCGGTTGTTGGATAACCAGTCACGACGTGTATAACATCCTTTGTTATAGCCTTTGGTTTGTTCAGCCATAGAGAGTTGTCATGGATTCTTCTTAGAACAATTTTGATCCACTCTAGTTTGAAAACCCTAGGAAAATGAAGTGCATTTGTGATTCCTTTCACTTCCAAGTGTTTATGTTCTTCTTTAAGCTTTCCACCATCAAAAAGTGCGGCATGGGCATTATCAAGGTCTAGATCTCCTATCTCTGAGATCTTAAAGTGAATATAGGACCTAACATCCTCAACCAATAAAACCCTTGAGACTACTCCAGAATTGTTTGGTTGAGAGGCTATCTCAGGATGTAACTTATATTTGGGTTCAACACATGCCCCTCTACTAACAAGTCTGAAAGGTTTCTTTTTGCAACCTTGATTTTCTCTACCCTAGATGTTGATGCCATTATATTTGATATTTAGGGATTTTTGTAAATCAAAACAGTGCTATCGGTGAGTGGATTAACTTGCTAAATGTCTGTGACTGTCTTTGAATCTGAATGCTCAGTGAATTCCTTCTGCTGGGTCACTTCTCAAACTGCACTAAAATTGCTCTTCTCTACTAAAAAATCACTGGTGCAAAAATGAGCTTGCCTGTCAAGATTTTATTCCTTTTGTTTCCCTAATTTGTCATTAATGCTTATCGACTCATGGGTTTATGAAGACTTCTTTTCTCAGTGAAGACATTCATAACACCGTCGGTGTCTATGCAAAGCATCAGGGTTGCTAGTGGTTTTGAAGACTTCACTGATGCTTTTCGGTGATGTTGCGATGACAGCTTTTGTGATTCAGTGTTTACCGATATATTAGTGTTTACCAATATCTGTCAGGTTACACTTAGCTTGAGTAACGACCGATACATTTTGGTGAGTATTGCATATCTTTTCTGTGTGTGTTCACCGATGCAGATTGTGCCCAATAACCGATGGTTGATTTTCAAAAGATTAAAAAGTAATAATATATTGCATCTTTATTCATGCCTATATTACAATATGAACTATGTGTAATGGAACCGATGCATAGTAAAACTTGTGGTAATGCAATTCCATACTTACTTGTACAATCTAGTTAGATGTAGTGATGTCACTAGATCCAGTGGATGGGGTGTCATCATTTGCATTGCTTGTACCAACACCTTCAGTGTTTGTGGATTTTACCCACATCTTGTTTCTCATTCTTTTGATGTCATCAATGGTATTTCCATTGGGATGAGTATTTTTGTCTATCAGTCGGTCTTTGTAATCTTTTATCACATGTCCAACCTTATGACAGTGTAAACATGCCATACCTAGATTGGTCCATCCTCTTGACCTTCTGGTCCACTTTCTCATATAGTTGGCAGCAATATGACCATACCTTTCACATGTTGTGCAATTTACCCATGTGTTATAGTCCCAAACATATGAGTTACCTATTCTTTCTAGTTTATAGCTTTTATCATTCTCCTTTGGAGTCCATGCCTTGTTATTCTTTTTCTAGCATTCCTTATGTGTATGCACATTCATCTTCCATGTAGGACAATACTTGTCCATATAGGTTTTTCTCTTTGGATTCATCACTTTTGATCTGCACTCATGTGCCTTGTGTCCTTTCTTTTGACATTTATAACAATTACCAATAAAAGTAGATTGTGCTTGAGAAATACCTTTGATTTTTCTTCTGCAGATGTTTGAGGTGTGGCCTGGTTTTCCACAGTGATTGCATGACAGCTTCTTGGATGTTTGGATTGTGAAAGCATTCCTCAGGTCTGATTGATTTGAGGATTCACCATTCTTGTTGTACCCTAATCTTGTGTAGTTGTTGACTCTTCTTTGTCCTTCAAGAAAATCATCCATCCTTCGATTGCTATCCTCAGCATTTTTGATCAATTCATTGTGTTGATTCTGGACTTTGATTTCATGCTTCAATTTCTCGTTCTCTTCTCTCAGCTCACCTATGATTTTTACTCTTTCAACGAGTTCTATATTTAATCTATTTGCTCCTTGAGTCATAAGAATAATCTTGTTGGTGACCTCATGGTGATGCTCAGTGAGTCTTTGAATCTTTGATTCTTTCTCTTGTAGTTTCTCTGTAATTTTCCTCCTATCATCAATGTCTAGTGTTCTTTCATTTTCAGCTTTTCTTGCATCGTTCATAACATCAATCATTTTTACCATTTGAGTCTCTTGACCAATTTGCAGCATCTTGATCTGATCTATCAGATGTAGATTGATCTCTTGCACACTTGTAATTTCTTCAACAGATGCATTTGAAGTTTTGTTCAATGATGATTCTCCTATATCAAAGTACTCTTGTATTTCCATTTCTTTGTAGTCTTTCTCATTCAGTCTAGTTGCCATAACCTTTCTTTCATCAAGTTGTCTCAGTTTTATGTTCGCCTCCTTGTATTTCTCATAGTTTATTTGCATCTGTAACTACTCATTCTCAATAGTCATGTCCAGTCTGAACTTGTCCATTGCTCCGATCTTTTCTCTCAAGTATTTAAGCTTTTCAAGAGAGAGACTTAGCTCTGATACCAATTGTTGGAATTATATTGAGATGATG
>MU224140.1:8974270-8997590 GCA_018584345.1 Thuja plicata
TATAAGTAGGGATACTAGGTAGAGAAATAGAAGAAGGTCCTACACTAGTGACAATAGGTGTGAATCCTAAATCTTGAGCCTCTTGAGCTAAAGGTTTAACATTAAAATTCACAAGGTGAGTAATACTGCGCAAGATATTAATACCTTGATCATTATCATGGAGAAATTTTTTAAGAGCCTCTATAGCTTAGATGGAATCTTGATTATGATTTTCTTGGATAAGCCAATTACCCATTTTATCAAGTTCGGTTGAAAGTTTTTGCAATTGCTCAGGAGGAACTCTTAAAGAATCATCCTCATCATGAGATGAGTGAGAAGAGTTATGCTCCATAGAAGGATTGAAATCATGAGTTATCAAGTTGTCATCTGAGATCCTAAGGAAAGGAGTGGAAGACTTGGGATCAAAGGAACACATAAGTCTACGACTTCTTCTAACCGAAATACTATAAGTAGGACTAGATGTAGTAAAGCTCATACACCAATACAATCCAAATGAACTAATACAAAATTTTAGATCTATTTAATTGAAATGTAATTTGAAAGAACATGCAAGATCTAACATACACAATTCAAATCTAACACCAAAAAGAAAGAGTTGTCTATCGCGGGTTCACCAAAATGTAACATAAAAAAATTTTAGATTGTTGATTGAATGATGATATGTTATGTTACCAAAATGTAAAGGAGAGAATTGTGGTTTAAGAGGGTTTGAATTGTTAATTGTTATCTATGTTGATTGTATATTGCATTTATTATTGTGATTAAGGGAAGATAAGATGCTCCTTTCTTTCACCCTCAAATACACAAATAGGAGATCCAATTTTGATCAACCCCAAAGGCTTAATACACAAATGATTCCAATATTTAGAAAGGGACCAAGAAAGGGGATATTAAATTATGTAAATTAATTGATTAATATGATTAATGACAGTAATTGAAAAGAATAGGAGAAAGTACCAACCTTCCAAAGTGGAAGATCAAAGATTGCTATTTTCTGAGATCTGTATACTATTTTTGGAGATGCTGATAGTTGATACCGAACCAAAACAGAGAGATGGAAAAAACCCAAAAAAAATTTCCATTTTGATGTCGTCTTATGAAAAAGGTCGACCTTGTACCACTTTTTCCAACTCGATCTGCTCAACTCCGAAAGTGTCCCTATTCACACAGTCCGAAAGAAATCTGAAAAGGGTATCCAGATTTGGCCTCGAATTTACAATCCCAAACCTGTACCTACAAGAAAAATGTTAGTTTGTTGGGGGGAAGGGGTTTGCCTTGGTCAAACCCCAATTTTGGAATTAACCTTAGAATATAATTGAAATTGTAGAGATAAACAAAGTAAACACATAAATTCACCTTTCTTGTAATGTCCTTGTGGAAGATTCAAATCTGTGGATCCACAAGTATGTTTCAAAACATGGAGTGTAGAATGGAAGGATTTCTTCAATCTCTTGCTTGTAGATCTCCAACACCAAGTCTTGAATGGATTCTTGAACTTGACAAGGGCTTTGGAAGAAGATGGATGGAGAGATCACCAAAAGGGCACTTTTTGGCTTGAATCCTTCAATGGCCTCCAATGGATTTCCTTCATGCAAATGGAAAATTGAGAATGATGGATGCTTGCTTCAAATATTTCTTAATTGCTTGTTTGGAATTCACTTCATAAGGATGCTTGATACTTGATTAGAAGACTTCAATTTCTTGATTGAGGTTATTCATGCTTAGAGAAAATGAGAGGAGAAGGCTCCCTTTTATATGAAATTAGGGCACAATATTCTAAGGAGGCCTACATAGGATATTTAAATCATCATTTAAGCCTTTAACCCTAGGAGAGGACCTATATTAAATATAATTTAGGAATCAACCAATTCAGAACCCAAAACAGCTGACCCAGAAGTGGGAGAAAACTTTTTGTGAAGACCGACATCCCAGAAACAAAAAGTTCCTAGAATTTGGACCCTGGGATAGGGTTGAGGTTGGCCCTGTCCTAGAATAGGGTCGAGGTTGACCCTATCCTAGGAGGTTGACCCTATCCTCAGATCCTAAGATCACAGTTTAGAGACCCAGAATGCAGAATTTAGGTCATAAAATGGAGGTTAGAAAGGCAGGTCAGGGGGAAATCCATGTCAAGATCAGGAACCCATTCAGAGGTGCTTGTCATGACCCCAAACCACTCACTCAAAAGGATAAACCAGTCTCCTATGGAAGTGCTTCCATTTTTTGACTATACATAAGGATTCCATGAACTAACACCGGATCCAACATGAAGATGTTGTGACCTATATGTTTCCCTTTTCCTTAGGGTAGGGTGAGTTAAACTGGTACCTTAACCTTCCCGCCAACTCTATTAATAGTTGTTAGGACATGGAGGATGCCTTCTTGGCTACATTTCATGTACATGTGGACCCAACCTGGTCCCATAGAAAGTTCATCTCTATTAGGAAGGAACCTAATGAGCCTCTTGCAACATTCAACCATCGGTTCCAGCGCACCTTGAAGTGATGCACAGGCCCTTTCATTCCATTCCCAGAAGTAACCATACAGACTTACCTTAATGTGATGGACCCCTTCATTGCCACTCTCCTTTGGAGAACAACCACCGTGAGTGACAAGGATACTTTGGAAAAGGTTTACAATCTAGCCTTAGAATTATCTCGTGGTCTCAAGAAATCCCTAGGTAGGATTGTGCAGAGCACACCCTTCAACATGATCTCTGGTGGAAAAACATACGTTGGGGGGTATAACCTTAATCTGGCAATGGGTGCTCCCTTGATGGTAATGAATCCCCCACCACCACCGATAGACCAACAGGCCTGGTACATTTATCCATCATAGAATCAGGTAGTACTAGGTCTAGAAGCCTTCCTTTGGAATCAGCCGCAACAAAAACAACTATCTGGAGTGCCCTTCTTTCAGTCATTCACAACTGGAGGATTGCCACCCTCAACTCTGGCTAATACTATGGCCTTCCTAGGAAACCAACAATAGAAACCATCACACTATGACGTTAATACCCAGTTGACCGCTAAGGTTGAGTCCCTCCAGCGAATGTTGTCTACCTTGACTGTGGGCATGGGTTAGCTGAAGGCGGGGTCCTATGCACCCTAGAATTATAATTCCTAGAGGGGGAATATCTTCTTCGGCCAATGAAACAACAATCCTGGGGGAAGAAACTTCAATAATGGGCCTCGGCCCAATCAACAATAATGGAACAATAATGTGAACACTAGAGGTCCACCTCCAAACCAAAATGCCAACCAAAGTGGTGCTAGACCATCACATTTCACACCAGTTGCAGACTTTGATCCCATGACTAATTGGTGTAGATTGTACGACACAGGATCACACAATGAGGTGAATTATGCCATGTTGGAAAAGGTCATCATGATCTCCTAGCTAGACAAACAAAAATCGCATGATGCTACTCCCCCAGAGCCTCTTGTGCAAGAGTCAACCCACAGTGCCTTCACCTATGAGACCATTTTCTTTGGAACTACCGGGGAAGACGAAAAGGAATCCAAATTGAATGGATTCTTTGATGAATCTATCTTTCCCTTTGAGGCCAATGCCTTCACCAACCCATGGACTCCATACAATACTCAGAGTCAGGCTGATAAAGGACCAGCTTACACACCTACACCCCCTATCAAGGACACTCCTCCCCGGGATAATGCAACTGACCGACCTGCTCCTCTAAAAGGTTCTAGTTGTAACCAAGTGAAAGACCTAGCCAAGGGAAGTCACTAATTCTCAGGAGGAAGATTTGACATTACAAAGGCGTTAGAATAGACCACCACCTCCATGACCTTGATGGAGGTTTTGCTAAACTATCCCGAATAGAAGAAGTCTCTTCTGAAGCTCTTGGGAAACCCAGATGTCGTCATTCACCCACCCAAGACTGTCTCATTTGAGGATGCCAATGTGACTATCTTTTAGAGAAACAATGAGGATCCTCCCTTCCTACTAGGCCTGAATATCCAAGGCACAAACATACACAATTTCTTAGTAGAATCTGGAGCTTCAGGAAACATCATGCCCTTATCCATATGCCAGAAGCTTGGATTCCATCCCACCCCATCTAACGGTGCAGTGATTCAGCTAGATAATACTGTCATAAAAATGGTGGGGGAATTGAAGAACATTTGGATAAAGCTTATCCAGGACCCTAGGATAGCCAACATAATCAATGTCCAAGTGGTGGACATCCCAGAGACCTATGGGATGTTATTAAGTCAGAATTGGTCTAAGTCCTTGAACGGATACTTTTTGACTAACTTCTCCCACTTATGGCTCCCCTAGGAAGGACAATCAAATAAGATCTGGGTCAAAAGTGAACCCCAAATGAAGCAAGCCCTTACTGAGGTCAGGAGGGTCAGTGAGGTCTTCTTCTCTAAGACTTCTCCCGGGGTGTACCAACCCTTTGAAATCTTAACATTTGATTTCACCCCCGGGGAGGATCCCATAGTTCTGAAGAGAACCCAAGACCTAGAAGAAAAGCTGAGAGTTGAGGTTGACTCTCAAAGTGCCACAGCGAGCCCCGCTACACTCCTATCTGGCACTTGGTGCCGAGCACACAATCAGAAACATTCAGAACTAGAGTGTGGACTTTGCCTCTCTGTCGCTACCTGGCACATCGACACCTTCTAGAATAGAGAACACACAACTAATTCCTGGGGGCCCAGTGTTCCTATTGGATGCATTCCTTTGGTACCATCTCCCCGGGAATCCCAGATCCAAACTCCTTTAGAGGTAAACCCCACCCGCACACCAACAGTTTGGGAGGAAGCTCCTCCCAAGTCTCCCAAGAAAAATCTAAAGGCTACTCTTTCTCCCCAGCTCCAAATTACAAATAGTGATTTGTGGACCCTTAATTTTTATGGGTCCCGATCCAAACAAGACTGCGGGGCCAGAGTAGAATTAATCAACCCACAAGGGAAATCCTTCCTCACATCCTACAGACTGCAGTTCAACTAAACAAACAATGTTATGGAGTATGAGGCTTTGGTCCTTGGACTCTTATTTGTGTTAAGGAAAGGAATCACCCACCTCCAGGCCCTGGGTGATTTAGAGTTGGTTGTCAAATAAGTCCGGAGTCAGTATACATGTCATGACAAGAGACTGGTTGCATACTGCAATCAAGCTTGGAGCCTTATTGAAGATTTTGATACTTTTGGCATTGATCTTATTCCCCGGTGATGGAACTATGTCCTGGATGCCCTTTCCATTTCTACTAGCACACTTGAGCCCATGGATGGCTCATGACTCTGAATATTTTCAGTTGAGATGGTCCCCACCCCGTCCATTCTAGATAATGTTACCCACTTTGAGGTTTTTGAGGATGATCAACATATCTTAGCCTTCATGGCCAATGTTGGTGTCTTTGAAGACCAAGAAGTGGAGGAATGAGACCATGACAATACTGGGCAGGGTGACAAAGATGATGGGATCATGGACCTACCCACTAATACCATCCCAAAGGGGATGGTTGCACTTGAACAAATCTTCAACTCAGACCCTCGGGCCCAAGAAAAGATATCATCTTCCTCTGAAGGAGGAAATTTTGAAAAGGTAAACCTCAGTCAGTTTGACGAAGAAAAGGTGATACATATTGGCACCTCCTGCTCCCTTGAGGAGAAGGAGAAGATTCTCATAGTTCTCTGAGGATACATAAACATAATTGCATGGGGATATAAGGATTTGAAAACATATGACACATCCATTATGACTCATACTATTCCCCTGAAACCTGATGCTAAGATTTTTTGGCAAAAGCAATGACTGGTCAACCCACTGATCGAGCCTCTAACTCGTTAAGAGCTAGAAAAACTATTGTCAGCCTAGATAATCTTTCCAATCTGGCACACTACATGGGTTGCCAATTTGGTCCCTGTGAGAAAGAAGAGGTGTGAAATTCACCTTTGCGTGGATTTCTGAAACCTGAATAAGGCCTCCAAGAAAGATAATCACCCTCTCCCTTCGCTGGATGAGGTGTTACAGATAGTAAATGGATCCCAAATGATGTCGTTCTTGGATGGGTACTCCGGATATAACCAGGTCATGGTTAAGTATGAAGATAGAGAGAAAACAACATTTACCACCAAGTGGGGAATGTTTGTGTATAGAAGGATGCCCTTTGGTTTGATTAACATAGGGGCCACATTTCAGAAGGCCATGGACATTGCATTTAAGGGCCTTGTGAATCAGTGCATAATCATCTACATGGATGATTTGACCATCTTTTCCCAGGATAGGCATGACCATTCCGCCCATCTCGCTCAGATCTGCAAGAGATGTCGCCAGTATGGAATATCCCTCAACCCCAAGAAGTGCATATTCGGGTCATTGAAGGGAAGTTGCTCAGGCATATCATCTCCAAGAAGGGCATATCCATTGACCCTGAGAGAGTTGAAGCACTGCTAAACTTACAAATTCCCAATAGAAAGAAAGAGATGCAATCCTTCTTCAGGAAGATCAACTTTGTCTGATGATTCATCACGGGGTTCTCTGAAATAGTTAAACCACTCAATGAAATGATGAAAAAGGATATCAAGATTGAGTGGAGTCCTAAAGCAAAGTGGGCATTTGCTCAAATCAAATAGACAATAACGGAAGCACCTGTCTTGGCTAGTCCAGACTACTCCCTTCCATTTTATATTTACTCCTTTGCTTCGCCGCATTCTGCCATGGTGGTGTTGACTCAAAAGGTTGAAGGGGAAGAACGCCCAATAGCTTTCATGAGCTCCCCCTTTAAGAATTCCAAAGTCTAGTATTTATCGCTAGAAAGGTAGGCCTTTGCTCTTGTTTGCGCCATGAAGAAATTCTGGCATTACATTCTCCGAAGCAAGGTGCATGCTATCGTCCCGGACCAAGCCCTGAAGTCTCTGCTAATGCAGAGTGAGTTGGGAAAAAGATAGGGGAAATGGATGGCCATCCTCTAGGAATATAATTTAGAAATGCATCCCATGAAGATAGTCTGGGGCTAGGGACTGAGTCAAGCGATGGCAGAAGAGACTCCCCGCATAGAATGCCTAACTTACATGGTGGAGTCGATCACTTGAGACCCATGGTATACCGATCTGGTATATTTGTTACTAAATAAAAAATGCCTGGAGGGGTTACCTCCCAATAAACACCATGCCTTATGGATGAAAAGTGCTCACTTTATGATCAAAAAATCTGCACTTTACCATAGGAACTATGAGGGAATGTACCTCCAGTGCATTGACAGAGACCAAGCTACGAAGATAATTGATGAATTTCACAGGTAGTTTGGAACCGGGCATGGCTCAGCTGACACCACCACCCATTGGATCCTTTGGGCTAGGTACTACTGGCCCTGTATATTTAAAGATGTTTACACTCACGTTAGAAATTGCCACACTTGCCAAACCACGGCGCATCATGAGCGTAACCTGGTTATGCCTTTGCAACCAATATTTGAGGCTAGGCCCTTCACCCAATGGGAATTTGACTTTATCAAGGAAATCAACCCCAACTTGTCTGCCAACCACTGGTACATTCTTACTACTACTGACTACTGCACCCGGTGGTCCGAAGCAATACCTTGCAAGAATAACATGGCAGATATAGTTATCAAATTATTGGAAGAAAACATCGTCACAAGGTTTGGAATGCCCTTTGCTTTGGTATGTGACAATGGTCTAGTGTTTTCTTCAGTGCAATTACTCAATTGGACCTACAATCAAAAGATCACTCTGAAGTTTTCCAGCAACTATTACCCCCAGGGAAATGGCGTTGCTAAATCTATGAATAAAAATCTACTTGAAGTGATCAAACACCTGCTAGAACAAAATCCCCAAGATTGGCACCAAAAATTGAGATTCACCCTCTAGGCAAATCACATTTGAATCAAGGCCACCCTTAGAATGTCCCCATTCCATCTGGTTTATGGTCAGAACCCCGTGTTCCCAATCAAATACAGATCCCAGTTTTGTGGTTTATACAAAAATTTAGCAACTAGGACAACATTGTGGAGGTTTGGCTCCTAAATCTGGTGTGAATGGAAGAACATTGAGACACAACCCTCAAACATTTCATGCATCATCAAGCAGTGGTAAAATGATGGTTTGACCATAGAGCCCAATACA
The DNA here is from genome assembly GCA_018584345.1 of Thuja plicata. Taxonomy (NCBI): domain Eukaryota; kingdom Viridiplantae; phylum Streptophyta; class Pinopsida; order Cupressales; family Cupressaceae; genus Thuja; species Thuja plicata. The sequence goes on from MU224140.1 coordinate 8,982,379, forward strand.
AGGCTTTTCAGATTTCAGACATGGTCCTATTGTGGGACAAGGCCCGGGAGAAGAAAGGTAAGCACACCAAGTTCCAACGACTCTGGCTCAGACCATATTTAATCTTAGAAATCTGCGGGGCAAATACTTACCGCCTTAACACCATGACCGGAGAACCTATCCCATTTCCCATCAATGGACAGTTTCTCAAACACTACTTCAAGTAAGGTAAGTTTTCCCAAAGCTTTATTTTATGTAAAGTCCCCCGCTTGTAAATATTTCTTTCCCAGTGCCTTGTTAGGAGGTACCATGCCTTGTAAATAGCCTTGTTGGCTGCCCTCTGGGGCAGTCCTCTTTTGGTGGTTTTTGTTTTCATTTCTGGTTTTCTTTTCAGGTTCTGGTGTTCTGTTCTCTCTTGTGAGGATTGGAATGCTTCACATAAACTTTGATCTCTGGTACGATGTCTATAGCATGGTGAACTTAAGAATCTGTCTTTAGTATAGTGGAATTGGTCCGGTATCCAAAGCTATTTTACAGGCTTGGAGGTACATTTTGAGCAATCTCCATTGGTTTTATCTCCAAGAGGTCTGGCAATCAGTGAAATAAAAATGAGGAACAAGTAATCGGACACACCGAGGGTAGATCAGTTGTACTAGTTGGTTGACCCAAGTCTGAAATTTTAAAGAATTCTCTCTGGGTCTGGAGTTTTATCTCCTACTCAACATATGAAATAGGTGGAATGGTGAAAGAAGTACCACCATTAAATTTAGCTAAGCTTAAGCTTAATGGTGAAAAAAGTACTGTCCTCCCACTCAAATTTATACAAAACAAAAGAAAAGGGAAGCGGGATGAAGCTCCGGTCTCTGGGAGAAATGGGAAAATCTAATGACTTTGTGGTTCAATGTAATTATTGCCTCTTCTCTACTCCTCCCAGAGGTCATCGGCTTGATTTCCTTCCAAAGAACACACTCCACCACTGATGAAAAGACTATGGACTGGATCCCGTGTGGCTGGTTTTTCTTAGACATGTTACTCTTTTCCTGTAAGATACTTCGAGTAGCGACTTGTTCTAGTTTCTTTTTTCAACCAAAGATTATCTATTTCTCAAATACGCTAAGGCATTTGTCCTAGATAGTCACCATTTGTTATTCCATGCGTCACTATCCCTACATTTTGTGTGCAAAATGTTGGGTCCCCCTTTTTTGTTTTTTTCTTTTGGCTCTTGCCTTGTCTTTTCTTTGTTTTCTTTTATTTTCCTTCTCTGGGGTTTTCTTCCCCATGGTTGTGATTTTTTTTGTTGGTTTCTCGTGCCTCCAGGACCCTGGTCCTGGAGTTGGTCATCCTTGGTCGGGAGCCAGATTTCAGACTCTAGGATTCTTTACCACGATATCTTCTTCCTGTAAGATGGTATCATCGCATCGAATTCCTAGGCCTAGAGTCTGGAGGTCTATCTATCCAGAGTTTGCAGATGGGAAGGTGGCTTTCTTTTTACCGTAGGTATAAAGAGAAGTTACCTATCATTTTCACATTTACCGTGATTAGACACTTAAGCAATCAGAGTGATTTTAGAGTGATTTGCAGCAATTTAGCGATAATCCAGTGCTAATCATTTCCAACATTTCTGAGCGATTGTGAGTGGTTTGTGGTGGTGGGTTGTGATCATTTTCTAGTTGAAGCTATTGTAGAGCTTTCACAGAGGCTTATTTTCCTCTCCTTTCTACATTTTCAAGTTGGTGCATCCTCTCCCTTCGGCTTTCCTTTTGTCTGGTGTCATTGGTTTTGTGTTGCCTTTGCCTTTTTGTTTGTTTGTCTTTCATTTCTTTCTGGTTTGCCACCCGTCAGTCGGTCAGCTCTGCCAGAGGGTTGTCTTCCCTCTGTAGAGGTGTAATCTATTCTGTATATAATGTAGGAAGTTGTAAATATTCTATGATTTGCCTAGTTTCTTGTAGATGTTTGCTCTACGGTGTATATATGTATAAGTTTGGTGTATATTTGTTGTATATCCCTCTGGTATGCATGTATATATCCTTCAGCTCTAATGTATATTTTGTGTGTATCTTGCCAGGTAGCCTAGCAAGCTCACCATTCTACCTATGTTGCTATTTTTTGTCTGTGAGCTTGTTCTAAGCAGAATACCACCTGTTTGAAACTCAGCTCTCGGCCAGTTTCAAATAGGCAATTTTCTCTCTCCTTTGTAAAATAGCCTAACCTTCATTTATGACCCATGTGCACATTTAAATTTATCTAAGTGGCCTTCACTTTTCATGCATTCCAATAGTTGGCTTTGCCATCATCGCCATAACTCCCATTTATTACTCCCCCACGTGGTGCCCACGTGGGTCTGACAGCTTGCTTTTTATACATCCCTACCAACGGTTACTTCCCTGGGCTTTGGGTCTCTTTCCATCACCCATCCTGTGTCCTTCTTACCGAGTGTGATAAAATTCCCAGATCCGGATGATTAGTTAAAATTATAAGTTCGTAATATATGTATACTTTTCAAAGTTTTTGAACTAAGCTAACTTTTCAGGGGAAGTGAACACCATGATGGTAAGACCTCTGGACCCCAAAGTTTTTGTTTATCTATACGTTTTGACGGTCACCTTACCATGTAGGTTTCTAGATTAGTGCTTTCAAACATGTCTGAAGCATCCGCATCTTCACCACCTGGAAGTCTGGAACTACCTTCCATGGAAAGTACCAAAGCGGCAGTTAGATCCAAGATGGAAAGGCCTTGGAGAAGATGCCTTTGAGCCTAAAATACATAAAGGACAGAGTCATCACAGGCTCAAAGATTGAGTCCAAGGTCCAACTTATTATCGAGACTAGCATCGTAACATGGCCAAAAATTTAGGCCTTGGTCAAAGTTATTTACATTCAGCGACAGGCTAGAGATCCTTTGGCCATTCAAATTGGAAACTCTGGGATTCTCAAGGTGGCTAGTTTCCCGTGCTTTGTGTAGTCACCAGAGCTTATTCTCACACTTTCAACACACTACAATGCATCTGTCTGGGCTGTTATGCTTGTAGCCCCAGAACCAATAGGTGTCCTACTCCCTTGGTGTGCCTCGATCCTGATACCTTTCAGAGGGGCTTGGGGATCCCCCAATTTGACAAACCGATCGTGGCCACCCAGTCAGATGCCTTTGCCCAATTCACTTAGTTGGAGGATGCAACCTGTTTATACATGAATAATCATTGGTTAAAGACCCCAAAGAGGGATCCCAGGAGGTTGAAGCTGGAAATCCCCAGGGCTGAATTCAAAGAAAGCATCCAAATGGGGATGATAGCCTTATGCTGGGTCTTTGGACAACAACATGCCTGAGAGTTCTCTGGATGGATGTACTACTTTCTGCTAGGTATCAGCATAGGCAAGGAGTATTTTGACTGGGCTATCATAATCTCCAACCATGTGGACTCCCAATTCCTCCAACTGGCCAAGAAAAAGAAGTTTTATATGAATTCTTATGTCCTCTTAGCCCTAGTGCAACAATGGCCCCATACCAACAAGTTACTTATAGTGGGCATGGTCGGAATCGGCCCAAGACAAAAAGCTCCTTGGGACCACTTCCCACAAATATAATGGGAGGCTAGCTTCCCCAGTTTTTGTCGAGTAAATGACGCCTTTGTTTACTACCACCTGCTCACACCCACCTGGGATGCAGGATACTGCCTGTCCACAGAGGTGATAAATTTGGTCTGGAGTTAACGCCATTATTATATACAATTTTAGCAAAATACTTATATAAGGGTGACCGGCTTCTTTGGGAAACCCTACTTGTTGCCCAAAAACTACGGGGAAAAGATAGTCCTCTTAGAATATTATAGGCAAATGATGGAGCTGCATGCCTTCTTCACCTTGAAGAAGGTAACAAATATTCCATTCCCAATCACTTGTGAGAATTATTCATGTAGTTTGGCCACCGTCAAAGAGGTGGATAATGATCTTAAGAGCTATAGCCTGGCAAAATTTTACTTAGCGCGGAAACATTTTGATCTGCATGGAAAGATCTCAGCAGCACTTCCCTGGGAATCAAATCCCCACCAATATCATATGGAGGATTCTAGGAGGATTTCCAGGATGACGTGGATGTTCGAGGGTGGCATTTTGTCAGGATGACCACAGGGATGATGAAGAGATTGAAGCTCTGGAGATTCCCAAAGGAATTTTCAGATACCGGCTCCATGGTTGATCCCTAGTACAACGAAAAGGGGATCGATAAATTGGCCCTTCCACCAGTGAACTAGGATGCACAGGAAGGGCCCACAATTGAAGAGCTCACTCGCAATATTGTTGAATGCAGCCACCTCTACTTCAAAAAGGTGTGCCCCAAAAGTGTCTTTCGGGCGGCCTAACTGGTACCCAAGTTAACTTCGGGAGCCAGGAGTTCCTCACAAAGAGTAGATAAAGGAAAAGGGGTAGACACAACTCCCACTATGCCGGAAGTCCCTATTAAAGAGAAAATAAGGCAATCGGTAGCAGCCTCCTAGAAAATGAAGGAGAAGCTAATCACACGGCTGGCTACCCAAGTGCTTATGGCTGGGCCAATTCATCCTCCATCCTCCCCTTCACTAGCAGCCTTGATGGTTAAGGCAATAGGGGTGGATCCGGTAGAACAAGTAGTAGTAAGGGATGCAGGCCCATCCTTGATTAGCTAGAGAAGGAGGAGGCTTGACCCAAAGCCCAAGAAGGAGTCAGAGTTGGGGATGCCCCAGACTCCATAAGTTGAGATCCTTTCTTCCACCTCCCCAAAGCTAGAGAAGGAAGCAAAACCTGTCGATGTCCCAGCCAACCCTCCTCCGTAGGATGAGTTTGATGATGTTTTTGCAATCGACGAGTTTGATAACTTACAGGGGGACATCAAGTAGACAAAAGAAGTCCCAGCAAAAGAGGAAGCTGAGGAACAAAGACCTGCACAAGAGTAGGAGGAATAGATGGAGGAGGAGAAGATAGAGCAGGAGATCACCTTCAAAGTAGGATACAGGGGTGGACCAACAAAAGTAGAGCAAACAAGTGGCATCCATTGAGGGAACCGGACCTATGGGAGCAACCATAACCTCAGCTGCCACGTTCCAAATGCCACTCCCTGGAGAAAATTTTGGATAGGTAATAACTATGGGACAAATGCTAAATCTTGGTCCAGTACCTCCCCTATTACCAAAGGATATATCAGAAGAAGAGATCCCAGTGACAGAGGCCGAAGAGAAAGAAGAACAACAAGAGGACACCCCTGGGGTAGCCAATAAAGGTCCCGACAAAGCTAAAGATATAGAGGACAAGGTAGAACAGATAAACATCACCGGGGGAAATGTTCCTAATGAAGCCCAAGATAAAGAGAAAGGGGCGGGTGAGACTCACACCATTGAGGACGAACAACAATAGGACACTAGGGAAGAACTAAAAGAATAGACTTTGGCAAATAAGCCACCCCTACCACCTTAGTGGTTAGTTGAAAGAAAGAAGAGAAAAGCCTCATCCACCCCTAGAGCTCACCTCTCCCTAGCCAAAATGATGGCTTAGGTCCAGGGCCCACCAAAGGCCAAGAAATCCTAGACAGTTCATACTCTTTGAACTGGGCTGGGAGGAGAAATAGTTGCCGTTGTTGCAACACCTCCCCTAGACACCGATGAGGCAGCGGTCAAGGCCAAAGATTATGATATCATAGAGATATCACTGGGAAAAAGAGGTAAATAGGGTGAAGTGAACCTGTTAAAAGAGGCGACAATAGTTGTGGAGGCCCGATACAAAAAAGAGGCCCAAAGGCTCAAAGCGGAAAAATAAAAGATAATGAACCTTATGGGATTTCTTACTAAGCTGGCCAAGCCTATTAGTGCCATTCCTCCAGAGGCCTCCACATCTAATGCGCCATTACCACTGAGTGACATTGACTCCCTACGAGCAATGAAGAAGAAGGCCCAAGCGGTCGATGAGTGGGTCACTCTGCAAGTAGGAAACACCTGGCGTTTCCTAGTATCCACCCTTCCAGATTTATATGTGTCTTGACACATTCTGCATCAGGAAAAAACCATCCTTGACATATGGGAGGGTGACATGGAAAACTACGAGGCATGGAAGGTAGAACTGGAAGAACTCCTCAGCCTTGGGGAAGAAATGGTCTCTGAGTTTGGGATTCTGGGAGAAGAATAATTCAATTTTGTGAGAACCCAACACTCTAGACTTGACCTCACATTGAAGGTACTCAAGCAACTGGTAAGGTCTCTACATGATAAAGTCAACATAGTTCAATATTCTTTGAATATGTACAAGGAATTTGTTGCAAAGGTCTCCAAAACTGACCCATTCAGCACTGATACATGCACTCTGGAGGAGTATGTTTTGGGTAAGTTTGGTGAATTAATGGAGTCCAAATATCAATCCCCAGAGGAACTAGATGAGACTCAAATGACAGGGCTAACTCGCATTGTCCTTAGTGTCCATGACGTGGAAAAAATGGCTGATGAGCTCAAGAATAATGTTTCAGAGCTAGGGGAACAAATTGAGGCGGCTAAGTACCGACAGTTCGGCCTCAAAGAAACTAATGAGGATGGAATCTCATGCCTTCTTCAAACATTCAATGACAACAAGAAACAATAAAGTTTCTCTGGGGGCTGGAGAAAACCCAAGCATTTTGTATTCTTTATTCTTTTGGAATGTAAGTTCCTGGATTCCATAATCTCGGATCCTAAATTTTGTATTCTTTCAAGAGATCCATGTCCCAGTCCCTGAGGCTGACCGGTCACTTTCAGAAGTGGTTAATAAAGACTGTTAGAGGGTAGTTGGTTACATTGAGGAACATCGGATCAATAGTTGTTTTTCTAATGGATGGTCTTCTTGAGGCACCGCTTTGGATGTACACCTGGCACATTAGAGATAGGGTGCCGCATTTCCCATTTATGAGGCATGTAGCCTCGATTCCTGGGGATCAGATTTCTTCCTTCTCTTTCTTGGCTCTCTTCTCGAGGCCAATTCTTCCACTATACCTTCTTGTCTTATTCTTCTGACATGTCAAGCCTATTCCATCTCAAGGTCTTTTATAGGGTGGCACAGGTAGTACCAGCCCTCAGATATTATATTTTATTGTAGTGTAATATAAAATAGGGTTAGGGTTAGATGAAAATGTGTATAAATAGTAAGTCTGGCCTTTTTCCAAGGGTCGGTGAAATTGATGATTTTGCTATCCATAGTAATAGAAAAGTAGTGTTTTCATTTTTGTTGCAGAGCTCAATGCTCCATTGTTTAAGCTTCCAATAGTTGGACGCTCCCCTGGAGCCACCATTGTATCATGCACCAGTGTTCGCTGGAAGAAATATTAATGAAGAAGAAAGAGTTGTTACAATGATGTTGTTGGCATTTGATCTTCTGAGTTAATGGTATTTTATGTTTTATGTTCTTTATGTCTTCTACTCTGATATTTTAAGTAGCTTAATGACCTCCTTTCCCTTGCTACTGATCAAATATGGACTGATGGTTGTGCATTTCTTTAGTATTTAGTATAGTCTATCAGAGCATTATTGATGTATGGGATGTTTAAACATAACTATAAGTAGACAGAGTACTTCTAACCCTGCAGGATCTTTTTAGGCTATTTGCAAAGTGTAGAATGCTTGGAATAAACCTCACCTTCCTGAATCCGCAAAGAGAATGAGTTGAAGAAACAAGCTATCCCCCTCAAAAATAGTCACTTCTCCCAACTAAGCCCCACACCATCGTGACCTAACACCCAGGTGCTTGGAGGCCCAGGGAGTCTCACTTCCCTGGATAGCCTTTGTAGGCAGAGTTGGCTAGTACCCCGGTACCTGGTGACAACTTATGACTGTTGGCAGACCCGATCAGCAAAACCCCATCAACATGTTCCTATCGGGTTAGTTCTGAAAACTGTGTTGCCGGTAATGCTTATGGTTATTGGTGATGCTTGAGGTCATCAGTGATACTTTTGGTCGCCGGTGATGCTTGTCACTTTTATACTTAGCATTTTTCTCAAAATCTTTGTTCTGTCAGGTATGCTTGCATTTCACTGGTACTGCTTATGGTTCGCCAGTAATGATTGTTGTCTGCCGGTAATGCTTTCTGTCTATCTTTTTTCAGTGAGTATACTAATGGAAAAATAATGTCATTAGCACTTTCAATAATTTTTTTAGATGACTTGTTAAGACACTTATAGGCCTTGCTTTTGGTTGAGTATCCTAGAAAGATACCTTCTTCACTTTTGGAGTCAAGTTTTCCTTTTCTACCATCCTTCAAAATATAACATTGACTACCAAAGATTCTAAAGTAACTTACATTGGGTGTGTGACCATACCAAATCTCATAGGGTCTCTTCTTTGTGTCCTTTTTTAATTGTACTCTATTTATTGTGTAAACAGTAGTACTGACAGCTTCCCTCCAGAAATTTTGAGTAATGCTTTTCTCAACCATCAATGTTCTTGCATAGTCAACAATTGATTTGTTTCTCCTTTTAGCAATGCCATTTTCTTGTGGTGTTCTCGGTGTAGAAACCTATCTTTTAATTCCATGCTCATTGCAATAGTCAGTGAATTCATCTGAAGTAAATTCTCCTCCTCAATTTGACCTTAAGCATTTCAATTTCTTTTCACTTTATTTTTCTACTATTCCTTTATACCATTTAAACATCTTAAATGCTTCTAATTTATCTTTTAAGAATATAACTGTCATCATTCTAGAATAATCATCAACAAAGAGAATAAAATACCTATCTCCATAGTAGCTCTTTGTCCTCATGGGTCCACATAGATCTGTATGGACTAATTCTAGAATTGTATTAGATGTATGGGTTTTACTTTTGAAACTAGAATTTGTCATCTTACCTTTTTGACAATTCTTGCACATGATATGCTTGGGCTTAGTCATGCTCGGTAAGCCTCTGGCATTCCTTTTATTGCTTATCTTTATCATGTTGTCAAAGTTCACATGACACAAACTTTTGTGCCACAACCATATGTCTTTGTTTCTAGCCATCACACAAGTGGTGTTAGTGTCATCAAGATAGAAAAGGTTACCTTTTCTCTGCTCCCCAGTACCAATCAACCTTCCTGATTCATTAAAGATCTTTTCCTTCTTATTTTAAAATGCTACTCTATGACCTAAATTGTTCAGTTGTGAAACACTTAACAAATTATAATTCAGTCTTTTTACCCAGTAAGTATTTTCACATTTTATCAGGTTATTCAACATTATAGTTTCTTTACCTTCAACTGGACAAGGTGTATCATTTCCCATTCTCACTGAACCACCATTATAGTATTCAAAAGTCTCAAAATTTTTCTTATCACCGATCATATGGTGAGTGAAACCACTATCTATGATCCAGACATCATTCTTAATAACTTTAGATATGAGTGCAGTTTCTACATACCTTTCTTCATCTTCATCTAAATCATCCTTGATGGCTACAAATATTATCTCAATGTCTTCTTCTGATTCGGTGTCAGTGTCATCAACTCTATTCTCATCTAGGTAACAAGATTTCTTCCCTTTGTCCTTGTAGTCTCGGGCATCTCTCTTGTCTGATTGTTAGTTTCTTCAGTAATCTCTAGTATCACCTTTATAAAACTTCTTCTCATAAGATCTGTCATTACTTCTGTCATCTTTTCTTCTATTTGGACATCTTTTAGAAAAGTGTCCAAACTCTTTACAATTAAAACATACAAGTGGTAATTTACCTTTGTATTTACCTTTTGCTCTCTGTAATCTTCTTTCCATTAGTGCTTCTATTTCTTCAAGTCCTTGTTCCTTATTATCACTTTCACTATAATTTCTAATAGCATGTCTATGACTTGAATTGCTTATTTTCAATAAAGATTTGAATGCAGATTTTGTAGATAGTAAGACACTATTATCAAAGTTATTCATCTTAAATGAAATTAGTCTACCAATCAGACTATCTAGAGTAAATGTATTGTTTGCAATTTCTCTCATTTCTTAAATAGTAGAAACTCTAATAGCATATATAGGCAGTAAGGTTCTTAAGATTTACTTACCATTATCTCCTCTTCAAGTACACCTCCAACTCCTTGGATAGCATTGACTACCTCTTTGATTTTTCAGCTATACTGAGTGATGTTTTATCCTTCTTTCATCCTTAGGTCATCAAACCTCACTCTTAGGCTTTCTACCTTGGCTCTTATTACATTGGAATCTCTTCCATGTACCAGCTTTAACTTATCCCATATTTGATTTGCAGAGGTGCAGGTTTTGACATCTTCAAACTCAACATCAGAGAGTGATGAGGTAAGTTCTATCATCATGCAATTATGCTCATGCTTTTCTCTTAATTTCTCAAGAGTATGAGGTCCTATAGGAAACACATATTCAATATCAAGGTATTGAGTAACATCATTGCCAATACCTAATAGGTGGAGTCTTATTATTCTTTGCCATGATGCAAAGTTATCTTTATTCAACTTGGGCACATCTTGTCTATTAATCTTGTGATCTTTTTCTTGAGTTTTTAAACTCCTTTTCTAAGAATACAAGATCTGATACCAATTGTTAGTAATAACTGAGGTGGGGGGGTCAATCAGTGGCCTAAAAAATATTCCAATAATCAACCCAAAAACTTAGTACCACCATATTAAGCCTCTAGTTATCTTTAGTTCATTAAGATGAATGCCTCCAAATACTATAATCAAATTACTATTGCTCGGAATTCTTTGTTAAACCTTCTACTGTATGTTTACCGAATAGTAGTCTATTAATTTACCAAAAGACAGTAAATTATCTAGAGTATATTGATCAATCTAGTTAATCTATGTGTAACAGAAAACACTAAAGTAACGAATCATAAACACAATGACACATGAATTTTTAACATGAAAACCCTGTTAAGGGAAAAACCACTTGGGACCAGTAACCCAAAATTTTCACTCTTCTAAAGTAAGCTCAATCAAGAGCCAACCTTGTTAAAGCTTACAAACACACTGTTAGGTGTGACCTTGTTAGAGGATTTAAAATTTTAGTCTATCACTTGATATCAGGCATCTCTATGCTACCTTCCTTGACCAAACACTCACTTAGCCTATCGATAGGTATATGGAATCTCATGCTATCTTCATGATCAAACTTTTTGATACTCCTTGGGATGTATCTCAATATAGAAAGGATCTTTAAATATCGCTCAGTTAAAAGACTTTTTAAATTAATGGTTAAACTGAAACAATATGATCTATTCACATACAACTTGTACTTGCATATTTTCAGATCTATTGTAAGCTCATAAAGCTATTCTGATCAATATATCTCTTTTTATAACTTTGCTCCACATTGATTTTTCTTGGTGATGTTGTGCTCTATTGCTTGGTGTCTGCAAAAAATTTTAGCTCTTTCCTCAGCTTGATTGATCAGGACTGTATGAAGTTTCTCTTCAAAATCCTCTTTTCATTCATTCACCCACCACAATTCCTAATGAGTTGAGTTGTCTCTTTATAGACATGATATCACCACTGTTAGGTTCTTGATTTTCTTGATGTTGGCATGATCTACAATCTTAGCTAATTTGATTTAAAGAAAAAATCTTGTTTTATCTTGTAGAGATCTTCTTGACAACTAGACAAAACAACTTTAAATCCTTTACTTATCTTTGGCTTTATCTTGTTGATGAAAACAATGATAACTACTAGCTAAGCCTATATTTATCTCTACCAGCTAGATATTTTTTCATTTCTAAACTACAGTTAAGTTTGGTGTTTAACCCTTTGATAGCTTCGGTCAACACTCCAGCTCTCCTCAGGCTTCTCCATCGGTTTACACTCTATATTTGGCCGCTAGTTATGCTTGTAATTCTTCTCATCGATGACTTTTCTTGGGCACCACTGTGACTTGACTTTCAGTTATCTATATCCTTTGGGTTCCACTGTCAGTCAGTGTTTAAATTCACAGTGAATTCTTGTCTTTTATGCATTACTGAGACCATAATCTTTATCTCTCTGATTCTCTAAAGTCTTTGACACTTTAATTATAACTGATTAGATTATATCAATTTGACATTAATGAAAATACAATCTATTAACTGATTTAATGTCTTGCATTATCTTTCTTCATTTCAATGATCAACTTAGCATCTTCAAACATTTAATCAGTTGCATGTCATCAGTTTATCAGGTCACTTTGGTCTTGAAAAGACACTTGAACTAGTAGTAAAATTCTACTTCTGGCCCAAGATGTAGACTGAGATAAGGAAATTTATGGAGTGTTGTCTAATTTGTCAAAAATCCAAAGGCACTAGTTCAAATGAAAGCTTGTATGTGCACCATTACCCATTCCCAACAAACCTTGGGACTCCATCAGCATGGATTTTGTTTTGGGTCTTCCAAGGACAAAGGAAGGCTATGACAATGTTTATGTGGTTGTAGAAAGGTTCTCCAAAATGGCACACTTCCTACCTTGTAAGACTACACATGATGCCTCAAGTATTGCAGGGCTATTCTTCAAGGAGATTGTAAGAATCCATGGTTTACCACTCACCATTGTTTTAGACAAAGAGCCCATGTTTTTGGGACATTTTTGGCACACCTTGTGGAAGAAATTTGGAACAAATCTAGCCATGTCATCTGCCTATCATCCTCAATCAGATGGACAAACTGAAGTCATCAACAAATCTTTGAGAAACTTGCTAAGGTTTCTAAAAAAGGAATATGGAGTGGCATGGGACTCAATCCTTCCACAAGAAGAGTTCTCCTATAATGATTCTATCAATAGAAGTTTAGGACTCAGTCCTTTCCAAATTGTCTATGGATCCCATCGTAGGGGTGTCTTGGAACTAAGAAACATCCAAAATTTTGGCCAAAGGAGTGCTCAAGTTGAGGATTTTGTAGAGGTAATGAAGAACATCCATTAACAAGTGAAATATTGACTGAAACAAACCTCTGAGAAGTATAAAAAAGCAGCAGATGTCAAGAGGAAAGATGTCCAATTCAAGATCAGAAAGAAAGACTACCCAAGGAAAATTAAACCAAACTGATGATGAAAAAGATTGGCCCCTTCGGGATCTTGAAGAAATGTGGAAATAATGCATATAGAATTGAATTACCTTCAACCATTGGTTTATCCCCCATTTTCAATGTAGCTGACCTATATCCATACAAAGGTCTTGTTACTGATGTCTCTATTGCAGATGTTCAAGATCTTCCATAGGACAAGGAGCTACAAGATCTGCCATAGGACAAGGAGCTACGAGATCTACCAAAATGACCAACACAAGAGATTGACCTCATACTAGACAAGAGGATAGGCAAAAAAACCTGGAGGTCCACTTTCTATGAATATCTAGTTAAATGGAAACACAATTAAGTGGAGGGTGCTACTTGGTTAACACCTAAAGAGATCAAGAAGACTGCTTTCAAACTAAAAGATCTCCCAACTCAAGGGACTTGAGTTAATTTTGTCTTAGGGAGTGTGGCGCAGTGCACCCATGACTGTCACTGATTGGCTATCATTCTACAAGATTCATGTTTATAATAAATGGATTGATCTTATAAGATCATCCTTTTTTGGTTTTGGATCCATGTGTGTGGTCAAGGATCTCTTAGGCAACCTTATGAGTCTAGAGATGCCTTAGGCCATTTGGATCACCTAGTTAAGCTTAAGTTTCTTTAAGCATGATTTTATGTTTTTAGGAGTCCCTAGAGTTAAAATATTTGGATCCATGTCATTTTAGGCATATTATGTCAAGTTGATAGGTTTGGATTCATTCCAAAAGTCTTCGAGTGCAAAAAGACAAGATTTTTCCAAATGTTGAAAAGTCGTCAAAAAAGTTGCTCATGCAACTTCCAAAAGTTGCTTGAGAGTTGCAAGATGGAAGCCCAATAGTCATAGGGTATTTTTGATCAATCTGAATTCACATTTTAAGTGTTTTTAAGTTCTTACTTCAAACCTAGATGGTTAGAAGTTCTGTATTGAATTTTTGATGCATTTGGAATGGAAGATGAAGAGTTTTTTTAAGCATTTTTGAGTTGTACGGCCGTGTTTCATGTGATCTCTGAAAACCAAGTTGATGTATTGAAGGTATTCTATGTTAGAATAAATTTCCATTTGGTTTTAAGTATTTTAGTTTTGGTTTGAGGTGTTTGTGATTTAGTTTTCCAAAAATAGTCTAGAAAGAGGCTTTCTAGAAACACATTTCACTAATGGAGTCCTGACTTGCATTCTGTCTGGTGGAATTCAATAATATCTTGGAAAAGACAAGCTAGGATGGTATATTTAAGGATTCTAGAAGCTCATAAGATGGATAGAAGGGTAAATCCCTCATGCATCAAGCCCTAGGTTGAATATCTCAATGTATTCAGCCTAGAATGAAGGATGATGAAGTATTATGTTTGTTAGATAGTTTGGTTGAGTGAACTAAGAGTTGATTTTAGTTATGGGGAGTTATTTGAAGAAGTTTGAAGCACTATTTCAATCCCATGCACCCAATTTCTAATACTTTCTTTGATATCCAAGCCTAATTAGGCCAATTAGGTTTGCAAACTTGATGAGTGTTAGGTGTTTCTAGAGTGGAGTTAGAGTCTAGGGATTTTGAGTTTGACACAAATTCCAAAAGGGTATATGGATATATACTTAGTTTCCTAAAAGGTGATCGAGAGGAAAAGTTAAGTCCAAATAACCACTTGGATAGACCTACAAGGAATTCTAGGACAGTCCTAGATAGATACTATACGACAATTGGAGGGCCAAACCAAAGGGTGATTCTTGGTCTCTATGACATAAGGAAGGTGTCGCAATAGTTAGGTTGGTTGGTGGTGTAACCACCTAATTTCGGTCTGTCGCAACTATGGACCCTATTTTCCCTAAGTGTGATCATACCCTCGAGTTATGTCCAAACGACCCTGTTACTGTTTGGCATAATTCTTTGAATCAATTTAATGTCCTAGGTGATTTTTATCACTGATTTATATTATCTACTATAGCCATACAATTCAATTCAATATCGACCAATCAGATCAAATCTAAATCAAACATGGCTATAGTATTTAATATGAAGGAATTAAATAAATCTCTAAATCAATTAATCACTTGCTTTCCAACCCATTCCCCTAGCCTATTAATTTTATTAAAATGGCTATAGTCCCTTAATTATTAAAAAGCAATGAATTTTTTTTAATAATTAAAACCTATATTTCTAAATGACTTAAATAAGTTTATTTCATTTATTAATATTCCCTCAAACCCTAACCTAACCCATCTCACCCACTTCTACCCTGGGTTCTAACCCTTCTCAA
>MU224140.1:9009894-9027296 GCA_018584345.1 Thuja plicata
CAAGCTTGCATTCCATAGTTGCATTGCCTTGGGGATTCATGTCATTTGTGTGTTTGAGAGAGCACACCTACATCCTATCAAGAAGAGAAAATCAAAATGAGTAAAATAGGGTGCATTTGTTTACTTATTTTAAGCTTAATCTGATGTTATTTGGTATTAATTGTTGCTTGCTTGCTCTTTTACATGCTTTTGAAATGATTTCTGTGCTAACCCACTAATGTTTTCATGTTTGAGCTTGCTCCCAATAGATTTAAGAATTCCTCATACTACATTCTGGCACACTCGGTGGGACCCAAGTCCCTAAAATTTCTAACTTCTTGTCTTAATTCTCTTCAAATTTCACCCAGAACACAGATCAACATCTATGTTTCATGCAGAGGTGTTTGCGCAAACACTGGTTCTCACTGAACTATCATTCAATGTCTACACTAAACCAACGTCTCCGCTCTGAACCGGCGTCTCCACCTGGAAGAGCTAGTTTGAGACTTTGCAAACACAACCTTTTGAGTTATCAGGATTTTTGTTTTTTCTACTAGTTTTTGGCATCTTATCATTCTATTTTTTAGCATAGATTCATTTTACAAGCAGAGATTATGCTGAATTTTCATTAGGGAGAATACATTTTGATAATGGTTCAAATAAAACTAGATTTTAAGTTGTGTTAATACTCTCTAAATGGCTAAATGTGATCTAACTAGAGACTATAAAGAAGAAACGTGACTTTATTTGCTGTCTGTTTGTGTTTGCAGGTACATCAGCATTCGCGTAAATGCCAGTTCATGAACCAGTGTCTATGATTCACAAACTAGTGTCTGTGCCTTACATCAGCATCTGCACTTTGTAAACTAGTGTCTCTGACTAGTATAGCCTTTTTCTGGTTTTTCTATGTTTTTGGAGAATTTTTTGCTTTCTGAAATTTTTAGAAAAAAAAACCAGAATCGGCGTCTGTGCCCTGAACCAGCGTCTACGCTCTGTCAAAGTTTGATTTATCATGTAATAACAATTGTTAAGTGGTTCTTGTGTGACCATATTGCATAAAAATATCTTCTTATCATCTTCAGTTGCCTTCTCTAATTCATCCTCAGTTGCTATCTTTTTGATGTGAGTGTTCCAAGGCTTGCTAGCACTGCAACTAAGAGACCTAGCTTGTCTCTTCTAGGAACCTAATCTCATCTAGGTCCTAAATTAGCTTAGATGATTGAATAAGTCCAATTTCAACTCTTCTCTAATATTTCTCCACTCATGTGCTTCACCTTGAAAGACTAACACCCTTAGTTAGTTCAAATCTCCACTTCTCCTATTTACACTTAGAAGAGTCTAAGTGTCAATCTCCACACTAACATTCATGAATCACTTGTAGGGGTCTCCAAAAACATGTAGGAATTTCATTTGAACAATTTGGAATCCATCTTGAGGGCTCTCCTTCCCATTTTCATTCGAGTCCAAGTTTGTGTCTTCAAGAGGCCTAATTAGGCTTATCTCCTTGTAGCCCTTCATAGTGTGTTTTTCTCAATTCTTGAAATTTTTTTCCAAAGACCTAAAAATTATAAGATCATATCTAGATACCCTTTTCCACTTTACAAAGGATTTTGTAAGTCTCAAACCCCTAGGTCATCCATACATGGGGTTCCTATAAACTAGGTCTTATAGGGCTAATAGGCCTAAAATCTAGGTCAGTCTGCAACACCATACAAAACTTTCTCAAAACTTGCCTTCACTGATTGGTATGAAATAAACCAACTAAACCCTAACTATAACTGTACTCAGACTGTATAGTACTATCTTTCCCTACATATGAATGGTCATTGTTACTCCTCCAAACCACTAACCAGACAGTGCATGTTCACCTAGGGCTTGGACCTAAAAATAGAATATTTCACTTATAAGACTCCTAACTCTAAAATTATGTACACTACTAACTCCCCTAACATTTCCATATACCCTTAGGTGTTTCCCATGGTTATATTTCATGGGGGAGCCATGACTTGACTGACTGGTCAGGACAGGACCAGTGAACCTCCTAGTTACAAGACAATTTAACTACGACTGTATACTACCTCTAATCGACTAACTCATTGAATGAAAAGTGTTTCTAACTATCCTAAGAACACAAAAAAACCATTATATTAAAGCACTCAATCCATTCAATGTGACTATTTCAAGGAAATGCTCGGGATTACTGAAAACTCAGAATTGTAGAGCTATATTCAACTTCAAAACTTGTTACAATAAAAAACTAACTCCTTAATTTGAGTCCTTCTCTCCATTAGATGACTTCTTCCACCATTCTAGGGCCTTGTTGGTCAATTCCCCAACTCCTAGTTTCAAGGAGAATCTGATGTAACCATGTTGCATGCAACATTTGCAATTATTGCAAATGTTGTCATGACAACAATTTAGCAACTTTTGGCATCTTTTCAATTATGCCTTCTCCCTACATTTTAGGACCTCTAACCTCTCCATTTTTAGGATCCAAGATCATTTAAGGCCCTATGGCATGTCTATGTCCTCAATTATGAGTTTAGGACACATTCATGACTCCAACCTCACATTAAACAACTAAGCCTAAGAATTTGAAAATGCTACTAACAATGGCTATTAATGTGACCTTAGTCCTAGTGACTAACTCACTTATCCTACATTGGAAAGACCTACTAAGGTCCAAAAACAACTAATCTATCTTGAGTTGGCTAATGTCAAGTACAAGCCAAAAGGAACAAACATGGAGGTTAGCCTAGGTGCTCCTGCACCATCCTCCCCAAAACAAAAAGAACAATCCACCCTTGGATTGAGGATGCCTAGATAAATCCCCATCTTCTTGAACTCTAATTCTTTAACCCATACTGAATTTTCATTTGTTTCATCATTTCTTTTAACCAAGTGCTCCTTATACTCTTTAGTTTTGGTCTTTTTGTATACTCTTGTATCTAGTATGCTGTCAGCTCCTGTCAAAATTCTAAGACCATATCTAGATACCATTTTCCACTTTACAAAGGATTTTGTAAGTCTCAAACCCCTAGGTCATCTGTACATGGGGTTCCTATAAACTAGGTCTTATAGGGCTAATAGGCCTAAAATCTAGGTTAGTCTGCAACACCATACAAAACTTGCTCAAAAATTGTCTTCACTGATTGGTATGAAATCAACCAACTAAACCCTAAATATAACTATACTCAAACCATACAGTACTATCTTTCCCTGCATATGAATGGTCATTGTTACTCCTCCAAACCACTAACCATACAGTGCATGTTTGCCTAGGGCTTGGATCTAAAAATAGAATCTTGCACTTATAAGACTCCTAACTCTAAACTTATGTACACTACTAGCTCCCCTAACATTTCCATATAACCTTACGTGTTTCCCATGGTTATTTTTCATGGGGGAGCCATGACTTGACTGACTGGTCAGGACAAGACCAGTGAACCTCCTAGTTACAAGACAATTTAACTACGGCTGTATACTACCTCTAATCGACTAACTCATTGAATGAAAAGTGTTTCTAACTATCCTAAGAACACAAAAAAACCATTAGATTAAAGCACTCAATCCATTCGATGTGACTATTTCAAGGAAATGCTTGGGATTATTGAAAACTCATAATTGTAGAGCTATATTCAACTTCAAAACTTGTTACAATGAAAAACTAACTCCTTGATTCGAGTCCTTCTCTCCATTAGATGCCTTCTTCCACCATTCTAGGGCCTTGTTGGTCAATTCCCCAACTCCTAGTTTCAAGGAGAATCCGATATAACCATGTTGGATGCAACATTTGCAATTATTGCAAATGTTGTCATCTCAACAATTTAGCAACTTTTGGCATCTTTTTCAATTATGCCTTCTCCCTACATTTTAGGACCTCTAACCTCTCCATTTCGAGGATCCAAGATCATTTAAGGCCCTATGGCATGTCTATGTCCTCAATTATGAGTTTAGGACACATTCATGACTCCAACCTCACATTAAACAACTAAGCCTAAGAATTTGAAAATGCTACTAACAATGGCCATTAATGTGACCTTAGTCCTAGTGACTAACTCACTTATCCCACATTGGAAAGACCTACTAAGGTCCAAAAAAACTAATCTATCTTGAGTTGGCTAATGTCAAGTACAAGCCAAAAGGAACAAACATGGAGGTTAGCCTAGGTGGTCCTGCACCATCCTCCCCAAAACAAAAAGAACAATCCACCCTTGGATTGAGGATGCTTGGATCAATCGCCATCTTCTTGAACTCTAATTCTTTGACCCATACTGCATTTGCATTTGTTTCATCATTTCTTTTGACCAAGTGCTCTTTATACTCTTTAGTTCTGGTCTTTTTTTATACTCTTATATCTAGTATGCTGTCAGCTCCTGTGACTGTAGCAGAGGGTAACTGTAGCTCCTCCACATCTTTGATTACTTCTTGAATACTTTTATCCAAGTTTTGCTCCAGTCCTTTGTAATGGACTAAGTCTGCAATGTTGAAGATAGGTGATAGTCCATTGTCTTCCGAGAGTTCAACTTTGAATGCATTTTCACCATACTTAGCCAAGATAGGACAAGGGCCTATCCTTCTCATCTGCAACTTGTGAGGGACTCCCTTTTTCATTCTTGATTTATTAAGATGTACCATCACCATGTCACCCACATTGAACTCAACTGTCCTCCTACTTTCATCAACCTTTGGCTTATGTTTCAAGGTGTTCTCTGTCAAGGTTTTCTAGACTGTATCATGTATTTCTTTCATGGCATAAGAAAAATCATCTACATATCCACTTGGTTTCTCTACATCCTTCAAGTCTCTTAACTCATAGACTCCTCTAGGATGTAATCCATACACTACCTCAAAGGGGCTCTTCCATGTTGACCCATTGATGGTTTCATTGTAGGCATAGTCATCATGTCCAATCAATTGATCCCATTGCTCTTTGTACTCCTTTTTCAAGCACATTAGTAGATTTCCAAGGCTTCTATTCACCACTTCGGTTTGACCATCAGTTTGGAGATGGTAGGTAGATCCAAATGATCAATTAGTACCTAATCTTTGCCAAAGAGTCTTCCAAAAATGACTCATAAACTTGGTGTCTCTATCAGACACAATGCTCTTAGGTAACCCATGGATTCTTACTATCTCTTTGAAGAATAGAGAGGCTATTTGGCTGGCATCATTAGTGGTCTTACATGGCACAAAGTGAGCCATTTTACTAAACCTATCCACAACTACATAAACACTATCCATGCCTTGTCTTGTTTTGGGTAATCCAACTACAAAATCCATGCTCAAGCAATCCCAAGGCCTAGTGGGAATAGGTAGTGTTTGGTAAAGACCAGGATTTGAAGAGGTACCCTTGGCTCTTTGACACACAATACAACTCTCCACATACCTCTTGACATCAAGATTCATCCTCGGCCAATAGTAGAACCTTTGAACTAGTTCTTGTGTCTTAGTGATCCCAAAGTGACCACTCAATGCACCATTGTGCTTCTCTTGAATCATATTCTCCCTAATAGAACCTCTAGGGACACATAGCTGATTTCCTTTAAACAAAAGGTTACTTTGCAAAGTATATTAGGCATACTCACTATGGAAATGGTTCTTGTATTTAGTACATACCTTGTAAATGTCTGCAAAGTCCTCATCTTCAGCATATAGATCCTTGAAGTGATCTATTCCCATGCTCTTCAACTGAATCTCTTGGATGGTAATAGCTCTTCTTGATAATGCATCTGCAACTTTATTGAGGAAACCTTTCTTATGTTTGATGTTAAAGGTGTAAGATTCTAGGTACTCAACCCATTTCATGTGCTTGTGGCTCAACTTCTCTTGAGAATTCAGAAAACTTAAAGCTTGTTTATCTGAATAAACAATAAAATCCTTGGACAACAGGTAGTGCCTCCAATTTTTCAAGGCTTGAACCAATGCATACAATTTAAGGTCATAAGAAGAATACTTCTTCTTTGCTTCACTTAACTTCTCATAATGAAATTCTACTGGTCTACCCTCTTGGCTTAGGACAACCCTAATAGCTATATTGCTTGCATCACATTCAATTGTGAAAATCTTCTCAAAGCTTGGTAAGACTAACACTAGTTGAGTAGCAATCTTTTCTTTCAATAGTTCAAAGCTCTTAGTGGCTTGTTCATTCTATATGAACTTGGTCTTCATTCCTCCTTTGATTGTGTCCAACATAGGAGTACAAATAGCACTAAATTCTCTTATGAACTTCCTATAATACTAAGCAAGGCCATGAAAAATTCTTACCTCTATTGCTGTCCTTGGAGTAGGCCAATTCATGATGGCTTCTACTTTACTCTTGTCCATTTTTAGATTGCCATGAGATAGAACAAATCCTAGCTACACTAGCTCTATTTTTATGAACTCACACTTTTCCAAGTTAATCATTAACTTCTCTTAATGTAGCCTTTTGAGTACTAATTCCACATGCTTGAGATATTCCTCTCTTGTCTTACTATAGATGAGTATATCATCCAAGTATACAACTACAAACTTTCCAATGTGATCCTTGAGTACTTCATTCATCAACCTCATAAAATTTGATGGAGCATTTGATAAGCCAAATGGCATGACTAGCCATTCATACAACCCTTCAGTATTCTTGAAGGCTGTCTTCCATTCATCCCCTTCATTCACCCTTATCTGATGATAGCCACTTTTTAAATCTATCTTGGTGTAGTACCTTGGAGCTCCTAGACAATCCATCAAGTCTTCTATCCTAGGGATAGGGAACCTAAATCTGATAGTGATCCTATTTATGGCTCTGGAGTCAGTACATAATCTCCAAGTACCTCCTTTCTTAGGGGCTAGGACTATGGGTACAACACAAGGACTAATAATCTTCCTTATAAGACCTTGTTCTAGTAACTCTTGAATTTGCCTAGCTATTTCCTCATTCTGTTGAGGGGTCATCTTGTAGGCTGCCTTATTAGGTAGGGTAGTTGTAGGAATAAGGTCAATCTTATGGCTTATGGTTCTTATAGGGGGTAAGGTTTATGGTTGTCCATCACTTACAATACCTTCATACTTCTACAACATTTCTTGTATCTCTTTTGGCAGCTCTATCCTCTTCACTATTTTGTCTTCCTCTTCCTTGGGCTTCAACATTAGTGCAAAGCCAACTCCTTCTCCTTCCTCTATGGCTTCCAAGAACTCTTTCTCACTCACCATTAGTACATTAGGACCAACTGTCTTCACTTCTACATCTTCTAACAATGACTAAATTTTGAAAGTCATGTTATCCTTCTTGAAAGTATAAGAGTTCTTCACTCCATCATGGATAGCTTGGTGGCCAAATTTCCATGGCCTTCCTAGGAGCAAGTGACATGCATCCATGGGAAGCACATCACATAGTATCTTGTCCTTATATCTCCCTATAGATAACTCCACCCATGCTTGCTCATTCACTAAGACATGTTGTCCCTTATTGAGACATGTGACCTTGTAAGGATGGTTATGAGGTATCCTTGTCATGCCTAACTTGCTGAATGCTTCCTCTGATACAATATTATCACTAGACCCTGAGTCTATGATAACCCTACATACTTTACCCATCACCTTACATTTGATTCTAAACAAAGACCTCCTTTGGCTTGGCTCCTTTATCAATGTTGTCCTCATCATGACGTTCTCACCTTCCTCTGAGTTTAATTGCACCTCAAGGTGTTTATCAGCTGCATTTGTGTCTTCTTGGACCAGATTAGTCCTCTTGTTACCTCCTTGAGAAGTACTACTCTTCTCTGGACATCTATAGGCAGGGTGTCCCATTTGGTTACAATGGTAACATTTCATATTGGCAAAATAATTGCCTCTTCCTTGTCCACCACTTCTACCTCTGAAATTAGAGTTCCTTCATCTACCACCTCTACTGGAACTTTCTTCTTGCTACTCATTGTATTTGACTTCTCCTTGTGTCCTTAATTTTGAACTCCTTCCACCATAGCAACCTCTTTTTCCTCTACTATCCCTTCCTTTACCTCTTCCTTTAGAACTTTGTTCTTGCTTCCTCTTGCCTTTTTCCTCTATCTTCAAGGCCATTTGATAGCATTGGAAGATGGTTTTGAAGTTCACTAGCCTCATGTCTTCTTGAATAGACCATTTGAGTCCATTCAAATACCTAGCTAGCTTGATGGTTTCATCTTCAACCACTTGTGACCGTTGGCACAACTTTTGGAACTCTTCAGTGTAGTCTTGGACATCTAGATTTTTTTCTCTTATATTATGTCTCCTCCTATGTAGTTGCACTTCATAATCATTAGGAAAATAGGTTTGCTTCATCTTAGTAACCATGCCCTTCCATGTGGCTATAAGACTCTTTCCTTCTTTCTCTCTTTTAGTTTGAACAAACTTCCACCATGTGAGAGCTAAACCTCTCAATCTTGACTTGGCCACATTCACTTTTTGGGCCTCTATGATACCATCACATTCAAAATGGTTCTCTATGCTATCTATCCAATCCACTACTAAATTTGGATCCATTTATCCACTAAATAGTGCCACACCCTCCAAAGCCTTACCACTTAAAGCCTTCAATACCTTTAAGAAGGGTTCTTAGTCACTGACAGGGTCAGGGGTGGGAGCTTCTTCTTCTAGTTCAACTCCTTCCTCCCTTTCTTCTTCTTCTTATTTCTAATCTATATTATCCTTCATCTTCTCAACTTTTTCTTAGACTTCTCCCAAGATTTTCTCTATTTGAGACAACCTTTCTCTTAATGACTTGTTGTCTTCTTCTTGTTCTTCCACCTTTTTGGCTAACTCAGCATTAGTCACCATGAATTTTTCTTTTTCTGATCCTCTAGGTGTATTCTCTCCCACTGATTTAGTAGGCTGAAACATCCACCACAAGCCTGATCTTTAATCAAGCTCTGATACCAATATGATGTGAGTGTTCCAAGGCTTGCTAGCACTGCAACTAAGAGACCTAGCTTGTCTCTTCTAGGAACCTAATATCCTATAGGTCGTGAATTGGCTTATATGATTAACTAAGTCCAATTTCAACTCTTCTCTAAGATTTCTTCAATCATGTGCTTCACCCTGAAAGACTAACACCCTTAGTTAGTTCAAATCTCCACTTCTCCTATTTACACTTAGAAGAGTCTAAGTGTCAATTTCCACACTAACATTCATGAATCACTTTTAGGGGTGTCCAACACCATGTACACATTGTATTTGATC
Organism: Thuja plicata; assembly: GCA_018584345.1. Lineage (NCBI taxonomy): Eukaryota > Viridiplantae > Streptophyta > Pinopsida > Cupressales > Cupressaceae > Thuja > Thuja plicata. The sequence goes on from MU224140.1 coordinate 9,019,069, forward strand.
AATTTGGAATCCATCTTGAGGGATCTCCTTCCCATTTTCAGTCGAGTCCAATTTTGTGTCTTTAAGAGGCCTAATTAGGCTTATCTCCTTATAGCCCTTCACAATGTGTTTTTCTCAATTCTTGCAAAACTTTTCCAAAGAGCTCAAAATTCTAAGACCATATCCAGATACCCTTTTCCACTTTAAAAAGTATTTTATAAGTCTCAAAACCCTAGTTCATCCGTACATGGGGTTCCTATAAACTAGGTCTTATAGGGCTAATAGGCCTAAAATCTAGGACAGTCTGGAACACCATACAAAAATTCCTCAAAAATTGTCTTCACTGATTGGTATGAACTCGACCAACTCAGTATGTCAAATTAACACTAAAACCTAACTATAAATGTACTCAGACCGTATAGTACTATCTTTCCCTGCATATGAATGCTGACTGTTACTCCTCCAAACCACTAACCGAACAGTGAATGCTGGCCTAGGGCTTAGATCTAAAAATAGAAAATCTCACTTCTAAGACTCCTAAATCTACAATTATGTACACTAATAACTCCCCTAACATTTCCATCTACCATTAGGTTTTTCCCATGGTTAGATTTCATGGGGGAGCCATGACTTGACTGACTGGTCAGGACAGGACCAGTGAACCTCCTAGTTACAAGACAATTTAACTATGATTGTATACTACCTCTAACCGACTAACTCATTGAATGAAAAGTGTTTCTAAATATCCTAAGAACACTAAATTAGAATTAGATTCAAGCACTCAATCCATTCAATGTGATTTTTTCAAGGAAATTCTCGAGATTACTGAAAAATCAGAATTGCAGAGCTATATTCAACTTCAAGACTTGTTACAATAGAAAAAAAACTCCTTTATTTGAGTCCTTCTCTCCATTAGATGCCTTCTTCCACCATTCTAGGGCCTTGTTGGCTGATTCCCCCACTCCTAGTTTCAAGGAGAATCTGATGTAACCATGTTGCATGAAACATTTACAATTATTGCAAATGTTGTCATGACAACAATTTAGCAACTTTTGGCATGTTTTCAATTATACCTTCTCCCTACATTTTAGGACCTCTAACCTCTCCATTTCAAGGATCCAAGATCATTTAAGGCCCTATGGCATCTATATGTCCTCAATTATGAGTTTAGGTCACATTCATGACTCCAACCTCACATTAAACAACTAAGCCTAAGAATTTGAAAATGCTACTAACAATGGCTATTAATGTGACCTTAGTCCTAATGACTAACTCACTTAGCCTACATTGCAAAGACCTACTTATGTCGAAAAAAAAATAACCTATCTTGACTTGGCTAATGTCAAGTACAAGCCAAAAGGAACAAACATGGAGGTTATCCTAGGTGCTCCTACACCACTTTTCCTTCTTTTTTGTGATCATCCAGTAGTCAATTCCCAAACATAGAAAATGTGTTCTTATCTTGTTCTTCCACCTATGAAATTTTTTAGGATCAAATTTCAGACTATCCTTCCTATAGTAAGTCATCTTCAGGATCACCTCAAGATGTTAGGCTTTCTCTCTAAGGACCAACAAATCTAATACCAATTGTTAGGAATAACAGTCTATTAACGGGACTTTCTGACCGGTTCTGCCAATAGTGATAAGTTGTCACCTGGTACTGGGGTACCAACCAACTATGCCTATAAAGGTTCTCTAGAGAATTAATTATTTGGGCCTTCAAGAACATGGTTTTTAGGTCTCAACGGTGCAGAGAAGCTAAGTTGGGAAGGTGACTATTTTATTAAAGAGATAGCTAGTTTTACTCACCTTCTTTGAGGATTTTGGTAAAGGGGAGAGTTTTCCTGCAAGCACATTATGTTTACCAAATAAATTGCAAAAGATAGACCAGAGTCAATGTTTATTACTTTTACTTATAGTTATGCAACATATTCCAAATATCAATAATGCTCCAATCTAAGAACTACACTAAATACTAAATACATACAAAACCAACGATTCATACATATTCAATAGCAAAAGGAAATGAGATAATTAATATAAACAAAACATTAGAGAAAAGGACATTAGAAAAATACTGCACAAAAATATATCACTAACTTGGAGATCAGAACATCAACAACATCATTGCCATAAATGTTCTTTCTTCTTCATTAACTCAAATGGTTTCAACATCACTGGCAATTACAATCAAGGCTCCAAGGGAGCATTCTAAACTACTAAGGACAACTAAGCATTGAGCTCCTGAAACAATTGAAAATGAAAAGCTATCTTCTATTACTTGCTGGACTGTAAAATCATCAATTTCACCGACATTCTTACATTTGAGTGACCAGATTCTACGGAAAAACATACCTATTGCCTAAGCATTATGGGGATAGGATTATTCTTTTGGAGTATTGCGAACAGATTCTGGAGCTCCACACTCTTTTTGGCCTCAAGAAGGTTACCAACATTCCTTTCCCGATCACCTGGAAGAACTACACTTGTATCCTTGTAGCAGTGAAGGAATCCGATAAGATAGCTTTGGCACTGCCCCAGGTGTCAGAACCCCACGAGCCTCACATGGAGGATTTTTGGGAAGATTGACAAGATGATTTTGAAGTCCAAAATCAGCACTTTGTCAGAATGACAAAAGGTATGATGAATAATCTTAAGCTTCAAAACTTTCCAAAGGACTTTTCAGATACCAGGTCCATGGAAGACCCACAATACAAGGCTTAAGGAGTGGACAAGATGGCTCTCCCTCCGGTGGATTGGGACACCCTGGAAAGCCCAATAATTAAGGACATCACCAATGATGTGATTGAATGCAGCCATGTGTATTTTTTGATAGTATGTCCAAAGAGCACCCACAGAGTTGGTCCATTTTTGTAGGGATCTGCTTCTACATCTAGAACCTCTGGGAAAGGAAGGGATAAAGGAAAAGGAAAAATTGATACCCCAGCCTGGGTTCCATCTATAGTTTTAGTTCCCATTATGGAACAAGTGCACCTTTAGATGGTGGCTTCCCATCAGCTAAAGGAATTTTTAGGCACTAGGCTTGGCATCCCAGTTACTCCAGCACAATCTTCCCTCCCTTTCAGATCGACTTCACTTGCAGAATTTATGGTCTAGGCAGCGGGGACAGGAGTGAAGGATGAAGGTGCATCCATTTTGGATGCCAGAATCCCACTGGTGGAAAGGAGAAAGAAGCAAACAAAAAACATCCCTCCGCTAAGCATAGATACAGGTCTCAGGATGCCAAACATCCCTGAGGTGGAGATTATCCCAGACTCCCCTAAACTAGAGAATCCCTCGAAGAGCTCCCCTCCACACGATGATTTTGATGACATCTTTGGGACTGATGAACTTGTAAATTTATAGGGAGAGATAGGAAGGATAGTGGAGGAGATTGTTGCACAAGAGGTGGAAGAAATTCCCAATGAAGGGGAGATACTAGAGAAGGAAGTTTCCATGGAACAAGAAGTTTGGGAAGAAAAGGAAAAAGAGAAAAAATAGGCATACATCCCTGATGTTCAAGAGATATTGGTCCCAGGGACTGAGATAGGAGAAAAGAGGCAAGTGCAAGATGAGAATCTGGCTTTAGCTAAGGGAACTGGACTTTTGGGAGTAACCGTAACCTTAGCCACCATGTTGTAGACACCTCCAATCACCTAGGGTAACCCTTTACCCCAGGTGATAACATTTGGCAAGGTGATCCTTGTAATGCTACAGTCAAATCTAGTTTGGACACCTTTTCCACCTCCAGAATATAGACCAATGGAGGAGAATGTCTTGAAAAAGGATGCCAGAGAACCACAACAACAATAGTAGAATAAGGGGGAGAACCCCATAAATATGGATGTTGATCCTACCGATGTTGCTAAGGATGGGAACACCAAGGCAATAGATATTGATACCACTAAGGTGGATGGTACAGGTGATCTCAGGAACAAAGAGAAAGAGTTTGAAGAGACTATGAATGCCACAGATGAATAATAGAATCCTGGAGAAGGCCCAAACAATCAGGCCCTGGCTACAAGACCACCCCCGCATCCACAATGGTTGGTGGAGTCGAAGAAGAGAAAGGCCCCGATGGTGGAAAAATTCCATCTCTCCCTAGCCAAGATGATGGCCCAAAGTTAAGGCATTCCCAAGCCAAAGAAGGCCTAGCCTCTCCATTCTATTTGGACTGGTGCAGGCAGAGATACAGTCATGGTCATTGCGACACCTCCCCTAGATAAAGAGGAAGCAACAGTAAGTGCTGCAGAATATACATTCATAGAGGTACCTCTGTGGAGGAGGGACAAGTAGGGTCAATTGGACCTGCTTAGAGAGGCTAGCCAGACAATTGAGGTTTGACATGATAAACAAGCCCAAAAATTGAGAGAGGAAAAGGAAAAAATTGTAAATATCCTTGGGCTTCTAACAGAGCTAGCGCAACCATTAACTGCAATTTTTCTAGAAGCTTCTACATCTGGAACACTGCTCCCATAGGGTGACATGGACGTGCTAAGGAACATGAAGAGGAAAGCATAGGTAGTGGATGACTAGGTAAACAAGAAGGTAGGAAACGTCCAACATTTCTTAACAACAACACTCCTGGACCTGCATACAACTGGTAACATCTTGCACTAGGTTAAAAATACCATTTCTCTATGGGAAGGAGAAACCAATTAGTATGAAGCATGGATGAGCGAGTTAGGAGAACTCATGAATCTCGAGGAGGAGCTCATCATAAAGATGGACATTTTTGGGGAAGAGTCTTTCAATTTTATCTGGGTCCAACACTCCAGACTTGATCTCAAATTGGAGATTAGCAAGCAACTGGTAGCGGCCTTGAAGGACAAAATCTCAGGAGTAGAGTATTATTTTAATTTATATAAGGCTTTGTCACAAGGGTTTCAGAAGTCAATCCCTTAAGTACAGGTACATGTACTCCAGTGGAATACATTGTGGGGAAGTTTTATGAATTAATGGAGTCATGGTACCAGTTCCCAGGAGATTTTGACAGAGCAAAAATGTCACGCTTATCCCGCATGATGCTCTGGGCCCATGATGCAGCAAAGATGGTCATAGAATTTAAGGGAAACACCATAGATATGGGTGAGAAATTGGAGGCAGCCAATTTTTGCCAGGTGTGCATCAGAGGTATTGAAGAAGAGGGAATTCCTTAGCTTTTAGAAACATTCAAAACATACAAGGAACAATAGAGTTCTCCGTACTTTGAAGATTTTCACCAGCAGGATACAAATTTGAAAATTCATTATTCTTTGAGCACAAGCTCCCAGACTCAAAAATTCCTGGTCCAAAGTTTTGGATTCTTTCACGATGATCCGCGTCTAGGTTCCCTGGAGCCAACCGATCATTGTCAAGCTATTAACAGGGGGTGAGCAGGTAGGTGATCTCGATAAGGCATGTCAGATAGAGGGATGGCTCTAAAAAATGATTTTCCTAAGGCATCACTCCTACATTAACTTCTTGGTGTGCATCAAAGATAGTGAGCCGCAATCTTCATTTATGAGGCATGTAGCCTCGGATACTGGGATGATGAAAATTATTCTATAAATACCCCAACACTCTTCTCTATGCCGATTCTTCTAGCTTTATCTTCTTGTCTTCTTCTTCTATCTTGTCAGACCTCTAAACTTTTTGAGGTGATTTTAAGTGGTGCAAGTAGTACCAGCCACAGGATAATGTATTTTATATGTTGAGTGTACAGTTAGATTAGGTTAGTTTTAGGTCAAACTTTGTATATAAATGTAACATAAGAAATAGGGGTCACCAAAATGAAACATATAACAATGTAACATATAAAATGTGTTGCATAAGAACATGTAACATTTGAAATATATGGGGGAAAGACAAGATATTCCTCTTCTATCCCAAGGTGCACAAATGAATTATCCAAATTGATTAACCCCAAGGGAGAGATCAATGCACAAATGAATCAATCATTTGGAAATGAGAACAAAGAGGAAAGTCTTAATTTTCCCATTTTTATGGAAAGGAATGTGTGATAGATTTAGAATGATTAAGGATTTGAATTGAAGTGGATAGGAGAAATACACTAACCTTGAAATATTGTAGATCAAAGAATGCTATTTTCTGAGGTCTGTAGACTATTTCTGGAAAAATTGAAGTATCATCTAGAAAGGAAACGCAGAGATGAACAAAACCAAGAAATCATTTTCCATTCTGATGTTTTCTTATGAAAAAGGTCGACCTTGACCCATAAATGTCAACCTTGACCCAAAAATGTCAACCCTAACCTGCACAGGTCTAATAGAAAATCTATTTGCGGATCTCGAAAGTTTGCCAAAAAGGGTATCCAAATCTGAGTCCAAATCCGTAGTCCCGAACCTGTACCTACAAGAAAAATAGATTTTTTTGTTGGGGGGGAGGGGTTTTCCTTGGTCAAGCCCTAGTTTTGGAATTAAACTCAAATATATGTAATTGAAATTGTAGAAGTAAACAAAGTAAATGCATAAATTCACCTTGCTTGTAAAAGTCCTTGTGGAGGATTTGAATCCTTGAATCCACAAGTATGTATGCACCAATGGATCTAGAATGTAGGATGTAGGATTTCTTCAATCAATTGCTTGTAGATCTCCAACACCAAGTCTTGAATGGGTTCTTGGTTTGGAAGAGGCTTGGAGGAAGGTGGATGGAGAGATCACCAAAAGGGCACTATGTAGCTTGAATCCTTCAATGGCCTCCAATGGATCTCCTTCAAGAAAATGGATGCTTGAATGCTTGAGAATGGATGAATGATTTCTTGAAATCTTTCTTGAATGCTTTCTTGAATTGCACTTGAAGATAGTTTGAGAATGCTTGATCACGATTAAAAGACTTCGTTCACTTGATGATGGTTAGAGAAAATGAGAGGAGAAGGCTCCCTTTTATATGAACTTAGGGCACAATCTTCTAAGGAGGCTGACATAGGATAATTAAATTTACATTAAAGCCTTTAACTTTAGGAGAGGACCTATATTAAATATAATTTAGGAATCGACGCTTCGGAACCTGAAATAGCCGACCTGAAAGTGGGAAAACACTTTTTGCAAAGACCGACATCCAGAAACTGCAAGACCCTGAAGTTTGAACCCTGGGTCAAGGTCAAGGTCAACCTTGACCTAAGTCAAGGTCAATCTCAACCTTGACCTAGGTCAGGGTCAAGGTCGACATAGACCCAAAATGTCGACCCTGACCCTGAGGTCAAAGATCTCAGATCTACAGTCCAGGGTGCAAAAATCAAGTTGGAAAGAAGTGGAAGGAGAGGTAGAATAGGGGGAAAGCTAGGTCAAAGTTAGGAACCCATTCAAGGTTCTTGATATGACCCCAAACCACTTACTCAAAAAGATAAACCATTCTACCATGGAAGTTCTTCCATTTTCCGACTATACATTTATCCCCCACTTTAGCAAGAGTATGGACTCAACACAAACTCTTGGTAAAGGAAACCATAGAGAAAAGACAATCTTATTGGAACCAAAAGGAACAAAGAAATCCTCAAGCCCCCAAGGGACTTAAGTCTTTATCAACCCTAAGATCATGATAAGAGAGACATCACCGGTCAAAATGAAAGGGAGAGGGAGAGGAGTGGTTAGCTCACCGAGTAAGATGTGTGTATCTCACTATAAACCACAAAAAGGATAGGATGGCCCACCAAGCAAGGACTTGATAGTCACCCCATAAAGTTGTGCACCTTCTAGTGGCTTTGTGCATGTATGTAGTGCATCTTTTGATATATTTTATGAAGTAGCCATGGATCCATATCCTTATATCACCATGGAATATATTTGTAAAATGCGTATCTCTTCAGGATTTAGCAACTTATGTGCATTACCTTCCAAGGATTTAGCATATTGACTTGTAATTGAATGCGTATCTCTTCAGTATTTAGCAACTTATGTGCGTTACCTTCCAAGGATTTAGCATGTTACAAAAAAAAATGTTAGAACAAAAATGCATAATATAAAATGAGGGATGTCGTGTATATGCCCCCCTCATTAATATGGCAAAGTACATACTATTTTGACATGTTAAGGAAAGAAAGGATCAAGGATAAAGCCTTCTTCAACATCAAGACAATATCCATAGAAAACACCCAGTCCAAGCCAAGAAGGTCACAGCTGGACTATGAGGCCATGGAAGGGACGAATGCAAAGAGATATCATGCAAGAAGTGAAAAAGTAACCCTTGTGAGGGATAGCACAATATTCAGTTTCCAAGGTGAGAGATTTATCAACCATGGAAACCCAATG
>MU224140.1:9050776-9061034 GCA_018584345.1 Thuja plicata
GGAACACAGGAAATTGCCTGAGCCTCTAGCTCTTTTAGTCGTACACACAACAACCTCATTTTCTCCTCTTTAAGTATAACCTGCTCAGCAAATAACTCCTCATCATGTCTTTGAGCCTCTATTTCCTGTTGCTGAATATGATCTTGATAAGCAAGCTCCTCCTGCTGCATGTAGTACTCCTATTCCTGATCCAAGGTCCTCGTCTGTGGTTGAAAGTTTGCCAAAAAATCATCTAGATTTATATTTGTAATAGGCTTGGGGTGATTTTGCAAGCAATCATGATAACTATCTTGTGGTGTTTGATAGGCATGCTACCAAACAATTGGAGCAGGGGTGGGTGGGTGGTATGCATATGGGATTTGTTGGCTACTTGCTGCTATAGGGTTATTCTGAGTAAAACTAGCAGTATAGTCATTTTGATATGGCTGATAGGGCTGATTAGATGGTAAAAATGCAGAAACCTCATGGAATGGAGAATGATAAGCCATTTTCTCATAAAAACAAGGAAAAACCAGACTTCATTTTTCATACCAGCAACTGAGTCTTCGGAAACTAGTTAAAAAAAAAAAATGCTCTAGAGTCACCAGGTGTGATTAGAACTTGCCTCCAAAGGTGGGAAATACTACTGTCCACACCAAAAATCAGTTACAAAAAGCTTGAAAAGAACTGAAAATCAGCTCTTGGTCCCACCGGGCGTGCCAAAACTGTTATCTCTCAAAATTGCACCTTGTTAAGTTTGCAGGAAACTTAACCTTTTGGAGAAACATGGAAACATTCCAAGGTTGTGGGTAACCTATGGCTGGAATGAATCTCCGGGTTCTAGGTCGGCTTCCTATATCATGATCACCTGTTTGCTTCTTGAAAGACTAAAAACTGATGGGGAAAAGGGATAGAAGGATTGCATCAAATGTAAACAACTGAAATGAAATCTAAAACTAAGGTGATCCACCAAATTTGACATGAAAAAATAACACACATAGGATTAAGCCTTGGGTCAACTAACTGAATTGGAGGTAAAACACAAATCTCTTGTATAGGCATGCATTAATATTTCATAACAAGGTCATGATTAAACCTGTTAAGAGGAAAAAATTTACAGTTAACAGCTCAAAAGTAAGACACTAGTTACAACCTGCAAGCAAACATACTCTTCTGCAAGTAGATGCTACAAGTGGGACATGATTAAAAGGAAATAAAATCATTCACAATTAACCCATCAACCATCTACAACACATATAAACAAACAAAAAAGAGACAAGGCTAACACAACTCAATAAATTGGTTCCAAGAACTTCAAACTCTACATATTATTTCTCACAATGAGTTGCAAACTTATACAAAAATACATCAAGGACATAGAAAATATCACAAGCATGCCTCCTTACATAATCAGAACTTATTACAAATGAGTCCTCAACTCATACTTATGCTTTTTCAGCCAACTGCATTTTTAGAGAGCAATAACTTCTGGATCAGATTTGGCCAGTCCAGCCACCATTTATCCCTTTAAAAGTCTACAAAATACAACTTGATGATCCAAAAGTCATACCCAGAAAATATCAACATAAATACTCATTCTCAGAAGCAGTCTTATCCCTCTAGAAGAGTCACAAAAGTCTCTGAATTGCAATAACTTTTCTGCAGACTTTAACAACTACAACCTTTGATCTTTTAAAATCTGATCTTTCTATCTATTAAATATCTGATTTACATCATCTAAGAAAAATATGATATTGTTCTATCTTTGAAAATTTTTGGGAATAAAACATGGATTTGCAATAAGATATTAAAATTCCCTTTGAAAATCATTTCTGTGTATGTTTAAAAGCCTGAGTCTTGGTGATTGAGTGCCTCTGCATCTTCCTTTTCATTTATTCTTTCATCACACAGTCACTGGCTATTTGAACTAACCTTTAGATTCTGAGCGACTGAGCAACATCCATTTCTCCACTGCATATTATGTTCGGTCGCACACTTGCGCCACCTTTTACTCTATTTTCATCTCATGCGCGAGTGGGCGATGACATCCGTTTTCTAATTGATCGCCAAATTGCGAGCCTGAAAACTTCCCTTTACCCTTGACTGCGAGCGCGCGATGATACCTCCTCTTTCTTCAGTCACTCACTCATGAGTTGTTTTCCTTTTATCTTCATTGTCTGGCGACTACGCGATGCCCTTTCTTTTTTCTCGTCGCACACTCACAAGCTGATCTCCCTTTTCCTTTACTGATCGGCGACTGAGTGATGAGTCTCCTCCTTTTATCTCATCGCACACTTGTGAGCTCTTTCCTGATCACCTCAAAGCCTCAGCGACTGAGCGAGACATTGAATGGTCTCTTTGGTCGCTCGGTCGCAAACCTTTATAAACCTTGAAAACTGCCTGCGCGACTATGTGATGCATCTTCATTTCGGTACTTCACGCCTTCGTTGCACACTCGCATTTCCCATCTTCTGTGGTCTTGCAAAAAAATAGAAACAGGGTGTGTTTCCTTGCTTGCAGAAAATTACCTTTGTAGGTAGAAACCCGGTGCGGAGGATCAGAATTTCAATTCTCCGCCTTGAGTCTTTTTTGGTTCTGGAAAATTGAAAAAGTGCTTCGTAAACCCATCGTGGGGTCCACCACAGTGCTCTTTCTTTTCTGCCTTTGTGGAAAATCTCCTGAGAGGTGCGAAACCCGCACAAGGCAAAATTCCTCTTTTCAGAAAATCACTTGAGAGGTGCGAAACCCGCACAAGGCAAAATTCCTCTTTTCGGAAAATCACCTGAGAGGTGCGAAACCCGCAACATGTGAAAAACCTTCTCTTTTTGCCTTTTCAGAAAATTACTTTCTTAGGTAGAATCCCGCCATGGGGAAGATGATTTATAGAATCCCGCAAGCCTTTGCGGAAAATTACCTTTGTAGGTAGAATTCCGCCAATAAAAAAAATGATTCTCGAAATCCCGCAAGCCTTTGCAGAAAATTACCTTTGCAGGTAGAATTCCGCCAATGGCCTTGGTACCAAAAATCGGTAACAGTCCTCATAAGGCAATTCTCAGGAGGTAGGCCCTTTAAATCTCTAATTAGCTAGCATATTCACAAAAGCGGGAAATGAACTTGGTCCAACAAGTTTGGGAATTTGATTCACTCAAAGAGTGAAGAGCATATCCGTATTGTCTTCCTTTTGTTCCAAACACTTTAAACAATTTTGTTCATGTTCAACCCCTTAACAAGGAGGTTCTTAGAATGGAAATGTGTGGTTCAATTTGCCTATCCTTTTCCTTCTACCAAATTGTCTTTGCACATTTGGCTTTTTGATTCACTTCAAAAAGTGAAGAGCATATGCCTAATGCTTTTTCAATTTGGATGAAATAAAGAATATTCTATTTATGCTAGATTTAAAGAAAGCCACAATTTAATCAAATGCAAGCTTGATGAGAAAAATACCTGATTTTGAAGCTAGCAAAAGGCCAGGCACATTTTTGAGTATTTTAGCTTGTTTTTACTCCCCTAGTGGCAATCGTTCCCACTCCATCTCCTCCAACAAAGTTAGTCAACACAAAGAACAACAAAGTGAAGAAAACTTGAAAACCTTAAAGACACCAAAAACCTCCTAAAAGCTCCTTTAAATGAATGAATTATGCATTAAAGATTTTGAAGAAAGTAAGGATGCAAATTATTTAAAGAGTAGGAAATTTTTTCTTATATGCAAAGAACACCTTAATATAATGATCATATAAATGTTCTTCCTCAAACAAGCTCTCTAACAAATTTGCCTTATGAACCTCCTTATCATTTTTGGTTTTAGCTCTTACCTCCTTTCTAGGCCTTGAGACTCGCTTCTCTTGTTTCTGCACCTTGGGGTGATTTTTCATCTGCAGAACAAGAAAACATAGAGAATTATAAAAATGATAGAATCAACCAAAAATTGATTTAAAGAAAAATGTGCTACGCGGTGTTTTACAGCTAAACAATGGCTACAAAATGTTAGTAAGCGGTGCTTTAAACTTTAGAAGCGACTTTTAACTTTTACTACGCGGCGCTTAAAATATAACAGGTGGCAAAATAAACATAACAAGCGGCACAGAAAGTATAAAGAGCGGTTAGAAATTACTGGTAAGCAGTTATTCAAAGTTCACAAGCAGTGCACTTTATCTGACAAGTAGCACGATTTATCTGATAGGTGGTCTAATTTATCTCCCACACGGTAGAAGAAATAAAGACGGAGATGATTCACAATTTTTAAGCGGTGTTTTGGTGTTTGTAGGCGGCTCTTTGCATCGTATATGCGGCTCTTCTCCTATTTCATGCAAGAAAAACACCAAAAACAAAGAAAAAAGACCAAATAATATGATAAAAAATGTCAATACAGAGGCTTAGAGCCCCACGGTGGGCACCATTATGTGTGTAAGAAAATACACCTTCATGAAATTAAGATTGGAGAAAACAATTCTATGGAAAGATAAAACAAAGTTAATCTAAGAATTGAAGCTAAATCTATATCATCTCATGGTTCTCTATTCAAGCTTTGTTAAGAGAGCTCTCAGGCTTAATCTCTCTCAAGGACAATCCTAGAATGAGATATGTATGAAAAAGAATGCTCAAATCTAGCTAGAATGCTCAAAATGCTCAAAAATACTCCAAGATCATAAGAGAAAATAACAAATGCTCCTAAAAATGATATGCTATATGTAATGCAAATGCTAAAATTCTCTCAAAAAGCTCTCAAATGCTCCTCATATGCTCTCAATATGCCTATAATAAGGATGCTCTTGCTCTTGAATTCTTGGATTTTAAACACAAAGGAAATTTCTTGTATTTATAGCATTTTCCCAAGGGTAGGGGGTAGAGTGAATTGATCATGATCAAAGCTTGGTTAAGTCAAAATATTTGAGGTGTTTGCAAATGGAGGGAAAGTTGGTTGGTTGTCTCAAAGAATTAGGAATTAAATGACTCCATCATTTAATTAAATTAGCCATGGAAGGGTGATTGGGTTGGATTTGATCCTTTTTTATTTGAACTATACAATTGAAAAATCAATTGCATAATTTGATTAATCCCTTTAGGCTTGAATTTAATTATTTGATTTCATGATTATTTGATCTTTTAATTTGATTTGAATTTTGTTCCTTTGATTTGATAAATGTCCATTTGATTTGCATTGAGATGATATTATGAAGCACTTGGCTGAGATTTATAATTTGGAATGCTTGAGATACACTTGGTAAATTTTAGGTGTCTACAGTGGAATACTGTCTACCATTAATGGTGATGCAAGCAGAGGCATCCCTAAAAAGCATATGCACAGATTGAAGAAATTTGGGGCCAAAACCTAGAGCATGAAGCATAGTAATAATAACAGGCCATTCAATGCGGTCATAAGCTTTAGAAAAATCAATTTTAAGAACAAGGGTTTTCTGTTGGGACTTATGAGCCCATTCCATACCTTCCCAAACTGCTATAATACTATCAAGAATATATCTTGATTTGATAAAACCAGTTTTCTCAGGCCAAACAATTTGAGGAAGGATGTGACGGATCTTGAGAGCTAGAGCCTTGGCGATGATCTTGTAAGAAACATTGAGCAAGGTTATAGGCTGCTAGTTGCAAATATCGTCAGGATCCCCAGTCTTGGGAATGAATTTAATATTGCCTTTATTGATAATATCCCCCATAGATTGGGAATGATATGCTTCAAGGTGGACCTAGTGTAAATTAGGACCAATGGCATCCCAGAGTGTTTTATAAAACTCACAGGTAAAATCATCACAAACTGGAGCCTTATCATCAGCCATGGAAAAGATAGCTTCTCGAAGATATTGCAAGGTAAGAAGCTAATCACAAAAAGCTCACTGGGATGGAGAAACACATTGATGCACTACAACTATGCAATCCACAAGAGCTTGAGTGTTGGCAGGAGAAGATCCTTGAGTGGAAAAAACTTGTTCATAATGACGAACAAAGGCTTGCAAAATATTAGGAAGCTCTATGAGGAGGGATTGACCTTCTTTGATCCTAGTTATGCCCACATTAGTGTGATGGGCACAAAGAGCCACAAAAACTTATTTAGATGCTTGATCTCTCTGGCCTTTAACCAGTGCAATTGAGATTTGATCTGAGCACCTCTGGTAGCATAATTTTATGCAACTTGTTTCTGCTGATGCAGCTGGGCAAGGTGAAGTTGCATGCCTTGATTGAAACGATTGAGAGCTAATGCCTCTATGGAAACACATAGATATTTGGTGTTGGCATCATAGGATTGATGGTGGTAGATGGCAAGTTGTCTACCATAAATGCACAAAAAATCATGCCATACGTCAGATGGCATCATTCCACCATTGAATCCAGCTAGATAATTGTGATGGTCAAGGTTCAAGGTTCCAAACCTTATGAATGTGGGCCACCGTGGAGGCATGGTTGAGGATAGAATTATTAAAGAAGAACTAAGTGGTGGGAGGTCGAGCCTTAGCTATCTTCCACAAAATATTAAATTGAATTGGGAAGTGATTTGACAAGGTCACATCAATAAGAGTAGTAACCAGCAAGGCATGTTTTTTGGAAAAAAAAGGAAAATAGATTGGGCAATAATCATGGCACGATCAAGCCATTTATGAATTCTATCAGAAGTTGATCTAAAATTAGACCATGTGTTCCAAAATCCATCAGGTCATTGATGAACAAGATTGGGATTAAAAAGGCCCAATTTATTACGCATGTAATACCAGGCTTCCCGTTCACCAGTTGTCCATATCTTTGTAAGAGGCCACTTCAACGATATTAAACTCATGACAAAAGCCAATTTGCAGGTGGCAGAAAATCTGCAATCCAACGCCAAATGTGAGATTTCTTAACAACATCATTGGGAGCATAAACGTTAACTATGTCAAAAGAATGATTTTCAATAATGAAAGTGGCCCAAATGAATCTTTGCATGGTATCAGAGCCATGATTGATTAAAAAATAATTCCACCAAGGAGAGAGGAGAGTAACAACTCCACCTCGACCAACTTTGTTTTGAGAACAAAGAGAAAGGCTCTTAGGCCAAATAACTTTGTAGACAACATTAAGAAAAAAAATAGAAATTTTAACTTCCTTGAGGCATAAC
This sequence comes from Thuja plicata, assembly GCA_018584345.1. Classification (NCBI taxonomy): domain Eukaryota; kingdom Viridiplantae; phylum Streptophyta; class Pinopsida; order Cupressales; family Cupressaceae; genus Thuja; species Thuja plicata. The sequence goes on from MU224140.1 coordinate 9,057,858, forward strand.
ACATCTAGATGACTAACACGACGATGAACATCCCTAATAGAATAATTTATGGGTAGGTCTATCAGACCCCTAATATTCCATGAGATGTACTTCATGAGAAAAAAGTGTCTTCCATACCATCACCATTCCCAAGGGAAGCAAAAATATTTGACAAATAAGTGAAATTATTCCCAGGAGACTCCATGGAAACATTTTTGCATTTTTTGGAAATGCCCTCCTGTGTGGTCTCAGCACGCTCTTCAAGGCTGCAAGAGTAGTGAAAAATGGGAGGAGAAGAAAATGTAGAAGCTACCTGACATGTGCAAACCCAAGAAGGGTTAACAATATAATCAAAATTATCTTTCCCCTACTGACTAGGGTTTGAAACAGAAGTATTATTATCAACATGAGAAGCAGCGCAAGCTACGGTAGAAAGAGGTGGCAGTTGCAAAGTGGAAGTCAGAGCCGCAGGCTTAAACTACTTGTTCTTATGGCTGAGTGCTACCCATTTGTCTTTCTTGGTGTCCTCTTTTTCACCAAAATCAGTAGGTTGCAAACAAGAATCCTTAGGAGGAGGTTTGGGCCGAGGAACTGCCAAAGGGCAGTCCTTAATCTTGTGATCTGTAGATTGACAATGATAACAAGTGTTGGGAAGGATGAGGTAAATCACCTTCTAAGAGAAGATGGTTCCACCAACCTGAATCTCAATAGACTCTTTAAGATCTCAGGAGAGATCAACCCCAATGCAAAGCCTCTTTTGAGGCTAAGGATTTAGAAAGCGGTCATGCTTACTACAAATAGCCCTACCTATAATTTTTGCAATGGCATGCATGAAAGGCTAACAAGGTAGAGGAAGACCAAGAAACTCAACCCACATAGGGACTTTTAGTTTCTTTTCATCATAGATAGAAAAGTCTCGAGACCAACACTAGAAAACTAAAAGGGAAGCCCTAATATTCTAGGGTCCTTTGGAAAAAATAGCATCCACATGAGTGGGATTAGAAAAGTGAAACAAAAAGAAAACTTTGGTGAGACTCTGAATGCCATCCAAATGGATTCCATGAGGAGTCTTGGCTTTGACCACCCAATCCTTAATCACATTTTCAGGAGGTTTGTGACCCAAAAAGTAACCAATAATAGTATGCGTTTCAAGGCAAGAACAGGAATCATCAAACAAATGAATGGGAAAAACAATATCAGGCTAAGACATACCTCATGGAACACTTTGGGCACAAACTTGTGAGGTCTCTTGCTTGGAGGCATCATTTTTATCTGTCACCAAAATAGCACTAGCATCAATTGCTGGGCTAATGGTGGCTGGGGCCATAAATACTAAAGATTTTCCCACAATAAATGTAGTATGAAAGGACATCGAGGATCATAATAGCAACGTGACTCGAAACCCTAGTAGAGAAAAAAATCCATCTTGCAGACAAAAAACCATTTACCATTCAGTTTATTTGAAAAAAAACAAAACTATTTAACCCTGCAAATTAGATATGGCATTAGTCTGGAAGGAATCTTTTTAATTAAATCCTTGGTATCGTTGAGATTGTGGTCATGTCTTATCATTGACTTCAATGATATAAATAGTGCTAATTTTATTTAGTTTTTAAGTTTATTTTATGTCAGCAAAACACAAAATTATAATAAAGTCAGGTAACAAGTTCTTGTTCTTGAGTCCTGTCTAAATGGTAGATAAATTTTTCCATGTTTCCCAGTAAAATCGGAGAATACTATGAGCAAATGAAAGGAAAGAAAAAGTCATTTTATAGTTCACAATACCAGCCATATATTTTTAGGTCTACATATGGTGACAACAATATGGAACTACCTCATACTCCTTGGAGGAGGCACCTAACTGTGCTACAAACGAGCCGTACATACCCTACTCCTGATGAGATTTGAACTCGTGACCTCTCTTTCAAGAGTACAAGATAATCTTCTTCTTGTCTTTCTAGTTTATTCTTTGAACTACTATTATTTCTTTTTAATTAGCTCTTTTCAATAAAAAAACATATATCTTTTCACATGTGATTTCAATTATAACTATTCACCATTTTGAACACACATTTGATTATATCTATTAATTCTTGAAAATTTAAAATTAAGTCATATTTTAAATTATATAAAATTAAATAAATAATCAAATATACATTTAAGAGGTTGGATATCTAATATCTAAAATAATTAGATTTTATTATTATTTGAAATTTTGATCTAAAATATGTTGAGCTCCGTGTATTAAGAAACATTATTAATATGGAACAGTTTCATAGTTATAAAACATTGATTAGTTTTGTTTGTCAAAGCTCTTACAAATAAACAATCTTATGGAAACAAATCAACATTTGAGTAATATGTCACTCATTTAGTTTGAATAAATTAGATGATAGTATAAGAGTATACGATATATTGTAAAATAAATTAGATGATAGTGTAAGATACATTTTCTATTGATACTTTTGTTTAGAATAACTCAAAACAATGTGGTATTTTTATTTTAAAATATTCTAATAGATTTTTTTTCCTTGATATCTTTTTGCTTAGATTTTCTATTTTAGAAAATATGTAGTTTGATCACCAGATCATAATTTATACTAAGAAGGATCATTTAAACCTCAATATTTTTGTTGTAGATTTCAAAATAATATGTCAATAATTAAGTTTAAAAAAATTAGATGATAGTAGAAGAGTATAAGATATATTTTAAAAGAAATTAGATGATAGTATTGTTGGAATAATGATACATTTGGCATCAGTGAATGCACTTAGTGAAAACACTTATTCGGTTTTGAATGCTTACCGAGCTCATCACTCAGCCCACAGCCTATACCGAGCATTCAGCAAAGCTCACTGATCAAACAGTTCAAACCGAGCAGTAAGGAAGTCACCGAGCATATGAGAAGAACAGCAGTTACCGAGCAGACGGTAGTCACCGAGTCATCAGTCGATGACAACCGAGAAGTCATTTTCTACCGAGTCATCAGTGGTTACCGAGTGACAATGTATTTACCAAGTCACTACAGCTACCGAGTTCCAAGCTACACTTCGGGACTAGTATGGACCATGCTTCTACTCTTACCGAGAGCATGACGATGCCGAGTACAGTAGTGGATGCCGAGTATCAGAAGATCACCGAGCCAGCTTGAGGAACCTAGCTTCTACTGACTCAGTAATACTTTGTTCACCTATGTA
>MU224140.1:9067640-9084573 GCA_018584345.1 Thuja plicata
CACCCCAGTTTTACTTTCTATTTGGAAGGTTTCTGGGTTACCAATCTTTGTGTTATGAATGTTTACATTTTCATGGTTGCAGTAGAGTAGATGAATGAATGGTTAGAGAATATAAAAGTGCAGAAATATTTTAAAGTTTTAAGTGTTACTGATTCACCCCTCCCTTCTCAGTAACTTGGTTAATCCTGAATATTTCCAACAAGTATATGATGCATTGTCTATTGATCCTTATGTTTAGAATACTTAAAAATAATGTAGTATTTTTATTGTAAAATGTTTTAATAGATTTTTTCTTAAACATATTTTTTTCTTCTTATTTTCTATTTTAAAAAATATGTAGTTTGATAACTATATTATAGTTTTACTTTAAGAAGTATCATTCAAACCTGTGCGGAACTCTAGGAATTGTGCACATCCTAGACAAGAAACCTTAAAAATTTAGGAGCAGGGATAGAGTGTTTTGTTCAAGGTTCAAATATGTCAATGGAGCACACATATCTTGGCCTGGAGCAGGGCTTAGATCTGACTAGACCCATCAATAGTCTTACAAGGATTCTATTTTACTATCCCTCCTAGGAACCTTCCCAAACTCCATCCCTTTAAAGCAATATTTGTTTCCAAATATTTTTACATCAAATATTTCACATGCCTCTCAAATACAACCCTCTTCTAAGAGGAGTTTTTTTACTAGTTGGAGGAGAAGATCCAAGAAGAATAGATAGCTCTCCACTCAACAAAACCCTAGGACCTTAGACACTCAACATAGTATTAAAAAATGGGTTCAGACGGTGGGATGAAAACTCTACGTATCATATCATAGATTTATTATTACTATTAAACTCTTCCATATTAACATTTTATCATACGGTTTTAGAATTCAATAAAAAATATGCAAATCTCTACAAACCACTTGCATCCCTAGATTGGATACCTTCAAAATTTTGGACTAGGGTACGACGGTTTTTGTTCAGGGTTCAACTACATTAATGTAACACACATATCTTGGCCTAGTACAGTGTTTAGATTTGACAAGATCCATTAACATTCCTACAAGAAATATGTGTTAGGATCATTCCTAGCAACCTTCACAAATTGCATCCCTTTGAAGAAAAATATATTTCCAAAGATTTTTGCATCAAATCTTTCACATGTTTCTTGATGAAAACCCTCTGCTAAGTAGATTTTTTGGAGTAACTAGAGGATAAGATTGAAGAAGAATAGATATTGCTTCACTCAGTGAAACCCTAGGATCTTACACTCTCAACATGGTATTAAAAAATAAGTTCGCAAGGTGGAACAAAAATTATGTATATCATTTAATAGATTGTTTATAACTATTAAACTCTTCCATATTAAAATTTTATCATAAGGTTTTAAATTTGTATAAAAAATATGCAATTATCTGCACTCCATGTGCATCCCTATATGGGAATCCTTCAAAAAAATTGAGTAGGGTACAAAAGGTCTAGTTTAGGGTTAAAGTATGTCAATGGAGCACACATCTCTCAACTTGGAGTAGGGTTTGGATCTAACAAGACTCATCAACTTAGTCTTATAGGGATTTGTCTTAGGGCTCTTCCAAGAAACCTTCCCAAATTATAACCCTTTAAAGCAAGATCTGTTTACAAATGTTTTTCCATCAAATATTTCACACGCCTCTCAAGGATAACCTTCTATTGAGAGGAGTTTTTGGAGTAATCAAAGGATAATTTACAAAAGGGATAAAGACCACTCCACTTGACAAACCCCTAGTACCTTACGCACTTAGAATGGTATCAAAAAATGGGTTTAAAAGGCATGATAAATCTCCCACAATTGCAAGCTCTGGCCTCTCTTATAAATCAGGGACTTCAAATGGCTTTGGGGATTCTCAATATCACTTACTCAGAGATAGATCTTCATGATAAATCAAAGGATCTTTGTGAAAAAAATTTAATTGGTAACTTTTGGGATTTCTTACCTTCTGAAGCATAATTATTCTCTTGGGTGTCTAGAAACTCACCAGGTGTTCATGATGATTTCAATATTGATGATGGCAATGGTTTTCTTGTAGTTATCTTTTCAAATAAAGTGAATACAAATGAAACTCATAAATGTTAAAAAAAATAGTTTATCAAATTCTCATGGTTTTCACATAAATTTAGTCTCCAGATTTTCAACCATTATGTATGTCTCCAAAATACTTTCCTTTTTGGGTTAGCTTACATTCATTACCATTATAATATCATGAATTAGATGTTTTGGTGATTATAGGCAATCAATTAGGTTTTTTTTTCCTGATGATCTCAAATTATTTGACAACTACCAAATTCCTATTTGATTGTGTGTTCTTTGGGTAAGTGCACCAAGATGGTGTGAAGAAAGAGGGTTATAAGTGGAAACTTGATGCAGTAGCTTCTTGGGTTATTTGGAAATCTTGGTCAAACAAAAATATGTTTGTTTTAGTTTGGTAGCTTGTTGGAGGCTCCTCGGTAAAGTTCCCAATAACGGCTTTTGTTCGGGCTCGGTTACTTTTTATGTCTTGCTTTACTGACAAGTCTTGGTGGACGTTGGCTGCTCGGTGGGTTTTCACCATGTTGTTTTTGTTGCTCAGTTAGTATTCACTAAGTTTTTCTTGTTTCTAGGTCAGCTTCTTACCAAGTTGTTTATCTTTTTCTGGGCGAATTCTCCTTTTAATTATAGTAGCGTAATTAATGTGGGATCTCTCATTGGGATGGGTGTGGACCTAAATTTGGGTCTTTTTTATTTCCAATGTTTTATCTTTAGGATCTGAGTGTCGACCTCTTCAGTGGACTCTTGTATATATTTGGTTTTTTGTTCTTAGATTAGGTATCAATTTTAGGGATAGAATATTAAGGTTAGAGATTCAGATCGTAGGTCTGTGACTTTGCATATATCAATATTATTTTGTAAAAATCTGAATGTAGATGGCCAAAACTGGGAAGGCCTTACAGCCCGAGATGTAATGAGTTTGATAAAATAATATAATGTTCTATTTTTTCTAATTCTCCCTCTTTCTATGTTGATTTCTTTCATGTTGTTCTGCAAGATGGTTTGGATAGCTGAGAGTGCCTTGGGCACTGGTTTTTTGACCCTCCTTGCTTTAGGTGGTATCAAAGTGAGGGTGAGATCTAGGTTCCTTCTTGTAAGCCCTAAACCAAGTTGGTTAGTTTTGTTGTGGGGTAGCAGATTGTGATCTAACCTACAATTGCAGAGGGGATCAAGATGGTTCATGGGAGAGGAAATGCAGATCCAGATCTAGCTGATATGCTAAGATAGATGGCTGCAAGATTGGAAGTTGTTGAGACACCCTAGCATGGAGGAATACATCTCGAAGATGTTAGTGATGATGAATTTGAATAAGTGCAAGGAGAAGCTACACCTGAACCCGTGATGGATCAGGAAGAAGAGAGATTCCTATGAGATTTGACAAGTTTGAAGTCCACACCTCAGTTTAATCCTCCTGGGTAGAGTGGAAAGTTGGATTCTGATGAGATGATAGACTAGATAACTGAGACAGAAAAATACTTTGAGTATGAGAAAGTATCAGAGGAGAAGAAAGTAAATATTGCAAGTACAAAGTTGAAAGGTAATGCATCCTTGTGGTGGGAGCATCTTCAATTGGATTGGAAGAAGAAGGGTAAAGACAAGATCAAGTTATGGGATAAGATGATAAATAAATTGAAAGGAAAGTTTCCTCCTTATGATTACCAGATTAACCTTGTAAGGAGAATGCAAAGTTTGAAGAAGAAAGATGGATCGGTCAAAGATTACACTAAGGAATTTTATAGATTAGACATTAGATCTAGACATGTTAAACATAAAGTGGAAATAACAAGGTATCTGGATGGATTAAGAATTTCTATACAAGATGAGATCAAATTGGTAAATATGGAGAGCATTCAAGAGGCATATTAGTTTTTCCTAAAATATAAGGAGAAATTGAACAAGAGATATGAACAAAGGAAAAGAGGAAGAGGTGGTAGATTCCCTAGAGGAAGATGCATATCTCATGGTGAAAATAGTAGATCTCAACCAGACAAGACAAATCCACACACATATCAAGACAAAGGAAAGACCGAATGGAAAAGAGGAAGTTCATTCTAAGGAAGAGGAAACTAGTCCTGAGGTGGTTATAGCTGAAGAGGGTTCCAAGTAACTTGTTACAATTGTGGTTCAAGGAAGGACATAAATTATTTGAGTGCACACATGCAAGCAAGAACATTGGTAGTAGCAAAAATGCTTTGGTGCAAGAGGAGTCACCGAATGAACCTGAGAAGAAAGGAATCTAATGATCAGAAGAATACTATGGAGTGAGAAATATAAGAAAGATCCTGTAAGGAAAAGTTTGTTCAAGACCAGATGCAGAGTTGTAGAAAACATTTGGAAGGTAATTGTTGATAGTGGAAGCTCAAAGAATCTGGCATCAGAGGAGATGGTCACAAATTTGTAGTTGGAAAGGATGAAACATCCGAAGCCCTATCAAATTTCATCAATCAAGGATTATGATAAGGTGTTGTGTGATATTATGGCTATGGATTGTTGTCATATTTTGTTGGGTAGACCTTCGTAATATGATAGACATACTATACATGATGGAAGAGTGAATATATATACTATTTGGGTTGATGGTAAAAAGAAAATCTTGTTACCATTGGTGAAGACTCTGTTGACAAGATATGTACATCTGTGAAAGTTTGTTTCATGGAAGGTAGATAGTTTGTTAAAGATTTGAAAAGAAATGATAAGTGTTATGCTTTGATTCCTAATAAACCAAATAAGAATATAGAAGATGAAGTTCCTGCAGAAGTTGAGAAATTGCTTACAAAGTACAAGGAGATCATTTCAGATAATGTACTTGATGGTTTTCCACCAATGAGAGATGTTATTCATTGTATGGATTTGATTCTAGGAGAAATTTTACCAAACAAGGCATCACACCGATTGACACCGACTGAGAATGAAGAACTCAACAGAAAAATTCATGAGTTGTTGAACAAGGGTTTGATTAGAGAAAGTTTGAGTCCATGTGCAATACCAGCTATGTTAGCACCTAAGAAGAATGGAGAATGTGTACTTATTCAAGAGAAACCAATAAGATAATAGTTAAGTATAGGTTTCCTATACCAAGGATGGATGATATAATGGATTTTTTGAGTGGAGAAAAATATTTTAGGGATATCATCATACCAACATTAGAGAAGGTGATAAATGGAAGACTAATTTCAAGATGAAAGAAGGTTTGTATTAATGGTTGGTTATGCCCTTTGGTTTAACTAATGCACCGAGTACATTTATGAGATTGATGAATGAAGTTTTGAAGAAATTATTGAATAAATGTGTGATTGTATACTTGGATGATATTTTGATATTAAATAAGACTAGAGAAGAGTATTTGATGCATATAAGACAAGTATTGTAGAGATTGAAAGAGGAAAAGTTGCTAATAAATTTGAAAAAGTGTTCCTTCATGGAAGGAGAACTTGTGTACTTATGTTTCGTAATTTTAGTAGATGGTTTGAAGATGGATCCTAAGAAGGTTGAAGCTATACTTTGTTGGCCTACACCTAGGAATTTTAGCGAGGTAAGATCATTTCATGGATTATAAAGTTTTTACAGGAAGTTTATCATAAATTTCAGGTCTATTTGTAATGCTATGACTGAGACCATGAGAGGAGACCAAAGAGAATTCAAATGGACACATGTAGCTGATAAGAGTTTTGAGACTTTGAAACAAAAGGTTGTTGAATTGTCTGTATTAGCCTTACCTGATTTCAATAAGGTATTTCAAGTTGAATGTGATGCAAGTGGAAGTACAATAGGAGTTATGTTGACTCAAGAAGGTAAACATGTTTCTTTCTTTAGTGAAAAGTTGAATGGTGCAAAAATGAAATATTTTGTGTATGATCAAGAATTCTATGCTATTGCTCAAGGTCTAAAGAAATGGAGACATTATCTGATGCCAAGTGAATTTGTGTTGTATACTAATCATAAGGATTTATAGTATTTGGGTAGTCAGAATAAGTTGAATCAGAGACATATGAAATGGGTAGAGTATTTGCAGAGTTTCAGATTTGTGATAAAACATAAAAGTAGAGTTTCTAACTAAGTTGTTGATGCATTGAGTAGAAGATCTTTGTTGACTGAAATGAGAATTGAGGTTCTAGGTTTTGATGACATGAATCATTTGTTTGAAGGTGATCCTGATTTTTCCAAGCAGTGGCGAATGTGCAAAGCACATATTCCAAATCAACTGAATAAGTATGAAGAATATTTCAGTCAAGAAGATATATTGTTCAAAGATATTTTGTTATGCATACCAAGAGGATCAAAGAGAACTAATTTGATAAAGGAAAAACATAGTAGTGGTTTGGCTGCACATTTTGGTATTGATAAAACCTTGAGTTTTCTTAAGGAAATGTATTTTTGGCCTTATTTGTATAAGGATGTTCAGAAATTTGTGAAAAGATGTGGAGTTTGTCAAGTTGCAAAAGGAGTGATTGAAAATATTGGTTTGTATACAACGATTTCTGTTCCTGAGAAACCTTGGAGTGATACCAACATGGATTTTGTTCTTGGGTTACTAAGGATAGCAAGAGTTAATGATTCCATATTTTTGGTGGTGGATAGATTCTCTAAGATGACACATTTCATATCATGTAGAAAAACATCATATGCAGTACATATAATAGATATTTTCTTTAAGGAGATTGTCAGATTGTATGGATTACCAAAGAGTATCATCTCTGACCGAGATGGTAAGTTTGTAAGCTATTTTTGGAAAAAACTTTGGAAGAAGATGGACACTGAGTTGAAATATAGTTCTACATTTCATCCATAGAATGATGCACAAACAGAGGTTGTAAACCAAAGTTTGGGTAATCTGTCAAGATGCTCAGTTGGAGACACATCAAGTAATTGGGATGTGATATTGTCACAAGTAGAGTTTTCATACAATCTTTTAGTGAATAGAAGTACTGGAAAGACACCTTTTGAGATTGTTCAAGGCACACAACCAAGAGGTATATCAGATTTGAGATATATTGTTGGAGAGTAAAAGAGAAGTGATGAAGGAGAGAATTTTTTTGAGTTTATGAAGAAATTGCATGAGGAAGTGAAACATAAGTTGGTGCAAAGTAATAAAAAATACAAGGATAGTGCAGATAGATCAAGGAGACATAAAATTTTTGAATTTGGTGATGCAGTTATGGTTCGTTTGAAGAAAGGATGATTTCTTGTTGGAACATATAGTAAATTGAAAATGAAGAAATTTGGTCCTTGTAAGATAATGAGAAGATTTGGTAGTAGAAATGCTTATGAAGTAGAATTACCCGAGGACATGGATATATAACCTATATTCAATATTTCAGATTTGTATGAGTGTTATGAACCTAATGAAGAAGTGACAATACTGAGTGATTATCCTAAGAAATAGATAGAGGAAGTTGAGCTGATTTTGAAACAGAGAGTTGGTAGAAGTACAAGGGGAAATAATTACATGGAGTATCTGATAAAATGGAAGAACAGGCCGATTGGGAACTCATCATGGATTTCTCAATCTGAGTTGGATTCAATTTAGGTTAGACCTGACACATGATTCAGGGAATCATTTATTTTAACCTGAGGTGTCTGATGTAGGAGCATCTTGGGTTCTTTGGCAATACTTACTAACCAAAAATATGTTTGCTTTAGTTTGGTAGCTTGTTGGAGGCTACTTGGTAATTACTTTTTCTTGGGTTCGGTTACTTTTTATGTCTTTATTTACATACAAGTTTTGGTGGATGTTGGCTACTCAGTGGGTTTTCACTAAGTTGTTTATGTTGCTTGGTTAGTCTTCACCGAGTTGTTCTTATTGCTCGGTCGACTTCTTACCAAGTTGTTTGTCTTGTTTTGGCCAAATTCTGCATTTAATTTCTGAAGTATAATTAATGTGGGATCTCTCATTGGGATGGGTGTGGACCTAAATCTGGGTCTTTGCTATTTCCTATGTTGGATCTTTAGGATCTAAGTGCTAACCTCTTTGGTGGACTCTTGAATATATTTAGTTTTATGTTATTATATTAGGTATCCATTTTACGGATAAAAGATTAAGGTTAGAGATTTATATTACAGGTCTGTGACCTTGCACATATCAAGATTATTCTATAATCTTTTGAATGTATATGGCTAAAATTGGGAAGGCCTTACAACCCAACATGTAATGATTTTGATGAAATAATATAATGTTATTCTATTTCTTCTCTCCCTTTCTATGTTGATTTCTTTCGTGTTGTTCTGCAAGATGGTTTGGATAACTGGGAGTGGCTTCAGACATGGTTTTTTGACCCTCCTTGCATCAAAACATTCTTATGAAATTAGGTAAACCTGAACTTCAAAGAGAAATTTGAGAGTCATGCACTCAAAATTATTAGATTTACAAATAAAAAGAATTGTATTATTATGAATCTAGTTCCTACAATACTGAAGTTTTTTTTAAATGGATAATATTAAGAGGGTCAAATATGTTGTGTACAAAAAAATATTCCTTATTTTTTTAGATAAACATAACATAGTGTCTGGCATGCGCATATATAAAGATATATTTAGATTTAGTATTTTGAAAAAACCTTTGGTAGAATGATAGGTAAGAGTGAGATCTAGAATTTGTGTATTTTGTTTTGTAATTTTCTATTGAGTATTTATTTTTTTGATGATTTTTTGAAGTTGGTGCATCCTAACAATTAGGTGTCTGTTCATGCGCTAGACTTAACTTGCATCAAAATAATAAAAAATGATTTTAAAAAAAGTGTATAGAATCTTAGTCTAGAATAATAATATGTGATTTATTTTAGATTTCATTAAGTAGATCACAAGTTATTAATAAAATGGTAGACATATGTCTCTAAGAATTATGGAGACACTGGTAAAGAAAATTAGACTTTACTATGCTAATGTTATCGAAAAATTGAAAATTTTATATCATTAGTAATCTTAAAAGTCGTAGGAAATTATGGTGGCGGTTTTACAAATACCCACTTGATGATGTGTAAACCTGACAATAAGAAAGTTGTGAAACCTATTTTGAAGAAAAAAACACGTGAAAAGGGAGGCAAATGAAGCTCCCAAGACCCAACCTTATTATCAAATACTATTAACTAGCCTTATTGTTAGCTTTGAAATTTACAAAACCTAATCCTAATAAGTTTATTTTAATTTAAAGTAATGCAATTATGTTAGGGGTGTTTTTTTCTTTGGTGGGTGGCCACGTTTTTACACATTACCTTGGTGCACATACCCCTTTGTGATACTCTAAAACCCTTTGCACTATCCCTAGCCCTTTAATCTAAGAATGAGATTCATGATCAATACATTCAAATAAATAATCCTTCTTCAGTTTATTCTAGACAAGAAATTATGGACCATTTCACTTCAGCATATAATAGACAATCAATAGAGTATATTCAATTTTGAAAGGTTTTTTCCTCAAATCTAACCAATTGTCCCTTTAGAAAGAACATGGTCATTGCTTAGAAGGAAAAACCATTGCTATTTTTAGCAAGTCAGAGTTTGCAAGTCGATGTCATTTGTTATGATGCTAAGCCTCTGAGGAAGTTATGATAGATAGAGTGTTGGATGATATAAGAAAAGAATTATAATTAGTTCTGGTAAATAAATGAATTCCTAAGGGGCTCAAACTAGGAAAGGTGGATTTATCAATCCCAAAAGGATTGGGAATTATGAATGTTCTAGGAGAGGAATTAGATTAAGGGTCTCACACTTATTCTTCACCTCACCCATAGAGGAAGGAGCTCTACAATTAGATAAGGATTTAATTCACGGTGAGGTAGTAGCTAATAAAAGTAATGTCTAAAAACTATTCAAAATTTTTGCATTTAAAGCTATGAAACAACATGATTTATTTCCCGCCAAAATTTGAATATTGTTGATGCAATCCAAATAGGCACCAAAATCTCTTGTCATTATTAATACTCTTATCCTTTCTACCAGAAACAACCTACTTGCAATTGATAATCCTTTGAAGTAGGGGAGATGAATGATTCATCATGTTAAAACTCCCCCTGAGCCCAAGCATTTGATTTAGTTGTCAGAAGAGCTAGTACCAGGATCTGGTACCACAAGACTCTCCACATGAATGATATCTTTCTTATTCCATGTCATATTAGTCTTCTGAAATTACACTAAAATTTTATTTCCACTTTTAGTATTTACTTGAGCACCACCAGATCTGTATGTGTTAGCATAATGACCATTCTAAACACACTTGAAACAATTGGCATTTCTTCTATTAGATCTGCTGACTGAACCTTAGATCTACACTGACTATCCTTATGACTATAGTTGTGGCACACATAGAAATTCCCAAGAAATTTATCATTCATTTCACTCTTGTTATTCCAATTTGAAACTTCACTCTTACATTCACTTGCCTTATGACCAAACTTATGACAATTAAAGAATTGAACCTTCTATTCCTTTCTCATCTTGAAATCAACTATTTTATGATCAAAATTCCTCCAACTATAACAATAACCATTAAAAGATAATTTCTTTTGTGCATTCACTTGTCTTACCAAAGGTCTTCTTATGGATATATTCTCATTTTTGATCTTGCTTGTTACTTAAACCTTTTCATCTTCTTCAATTTCCTTCTCTTTTCCTTTGTCCTTCTGAATTGAGAATTCACTTGTAAACCATAATCCTTCCTTATCTTTGTGACTTTTCTACATGTCTAATAACTGATCTAGAATAATAGTTCTTTTAGATACTTTTTATTGATTTGTCATCCCTTTTAATTATATTTCTGGCTTCTCATTTTATTGCAAAATCTTCTTGATAATCTCTTTGAACTTTTGTTCTGACTCTTTCCATTCTTCTATTGTAACTTCTAGTTCTACTCTAGCTATCCAACAAATTTTTATCTTACTCCACAATCCACCCCTTATAAGTTCCTAAGAATGTATCTTTACATTCATCTTATCTTTTAGGTCTTCTACCCTTTCCTTCAATTCCTTCAGTTCCCTTTCCAGAACTCTAATTTTTTATTCTGATTCCTTCAATTTCTGGCTGACTTCTTTATGTCTTGCTTTGAGTTTCCTGATTTGATCTATCAAATTTATGATACATGCATTCAATTCCTTTAAATTCTCTTTCATCTCTTCATTCTCTAATTCGGTACCTTCAATGCCACTCATCATGATTTTTCAATCTTCTTCAGTGCAGTATCCTCCTTCCATTTGTTCAAACATCCAAGATCTCCCTCAAGCAGTTAAGCTCTATCTACAAGGGACCAAGCTCTAATACCAATTGTTGAACATGTTGAATAACTAAGAGGGGGTGGAGAATCAGTTATTCTTGTGCACACTTTATAGAACTTTTACTTTTTTGGTAAGCTCATAAACAACAATAATATCAACTATTGATCTATCGGTTAATCACATTAAGCATTCATAATAGATATGAATATGTGAGAAAATAGATACCGACACAAAAAACACAAAGATTTACATGGAAACCCAAACTAGGAAAAACCATGGAGAATCTAATTCTTATAAAAAGAAACACCGGTTAAGGTAATTTTTACAAAGGCTCACTACCGATTGTGCTCGCTGCACGTTGGATCACTATTGGTTGGCTTACTATTAGTTGGGATAACTACCCTTAAAATTGATTATGGCTAACTGCCAGTACAAATATCACTAACAAAATATGAACTGATAGAATTGCATCTGGCTATACATGAAACCATTAAACAATTAATCTTTTTTATTGTTATTGTTACCAATTTTCACCATACGTGTTCTAATTGGCGGGGTTGTTATCATCCCTTATTTATTGGTGAAATAAGATCATTTTGATTAATAAAATTTCATGTTATACTTGATCACATTCAGTGATCAGACTATTTCTCATTTCTAAAGTTGCTGGTTCATTTCTCGTTTAAAAGAAAAAGTTTCAAAAATATGAGTTTTGTTGTCCTAATTATCAAAAGATTCAGATTTTTTGCAAAGTACAGATGATTGAGTTAAAATAGAAATGAAATATTTTCTCATTTTTTATTATAGAAGTACAACAATGAAAATTATCCACACAAGCAATGGTTGCTCTGAAAACTATAGATTTAAAGTGCATTTTAAGAAAAATAAGAGCTCATTTATCATAAAGAGATATACAATTATGAAAAATGAAATACATTTATTTTTGTAGTCACACATCCCATGGATTAGGCTAATGAAAGCGTGCATTTGAATTTTAAAATGTTGAATACCAAAGCTATTATTACATCTTTGTAAATGAAAGAACGTAAGAAAATAAGAGGATAGGGTTAGACCCCCATTGCCTAGTATTTTCATTGAAGGTTGATATTTGCTTCAATCTGGGGCCAACATCTGAAGTTGTCCTAGAAAAGAAGAGAGATAGAGAGAGATGGGGTTAGTTCATATGAAATAAGAAATGAAAGAGACTAACCTATCAATCTAGATGTCTACTTTCATACATTTATAGAAATGTAAATCAGAATGCATAAAATAGAGTTGCTGGAATTAATGATCATAATATTTGAGCTACCTTATTTGGTAACAATGTTTGCATCATGTGCAGATATAGGTTCATTTTTTATCAAAGGATTAAGTCATGTGGTGTAAAATTTGGCTCCCACAAGGGTTGATCACAGCATGTCCTTAAAGGATTTATCAAGTCATGGGTTGGTGTTTAAATTGCTTATTCATGCTACCTATCTTGAAGATCTGTGTCGCTCATAACAGAAAACCTTCTCAGTTTGCTACCATCAAGAGCACATGTTTCAAGGATATGAATCTAGTGTGAATAGGTAGCCACCTATTATGATCAGATAAATCTTGCAAGAATGTGTACTAAGAAGACATTAAGGAGATTGTTGAAGGGACATGCACAAACTACAAGCATGAAACCTTATGATCAAATAAAAAAGAGGCAAAGACTGAAGGTTTGAGGATATTGTTGAAGGGACATTTATACATTACAGGTATGAAATATTTCAATTGAATCATGGAGCTGTGGAAGACTGGATATTGAAGGGACAATACATTATGTCATTAAACCTTTCAGCCTATAAATCAATTATACTTTGCTACAGAAAAGGTTTTTTGCAGTCATATATGAATCACATTTTCATTCAAGGATGCATGATTATGTTAAAAAGGGATTAGTGAATTAAGCTGCTACTAAGAAGGAAAAGGTACAAAAAGTATTCAGAAGGGTATACTAGCTAATCCAAAGGAAATGACAGTTATAACTGATTCATACATCAAGAAATGAAGTATTATGAGAAATAGAATCAACATCAAGAAGTCTAATTGAAATGATGTATATTATTGAAGAAATTCATAGACATCATTGGAATCATCAATACATCTAAACCTATTTTCAAGTGAATGAAAGCATTCCTTTGAACCACAATATTTTATGCAACTATAACAATAGATAGAAGAAAATCTGAACCAGTTTTTAAGCAAAGAGGTATGTATTTCTCTCAGAGTTATTTTGAAGCTTTAGAGTAAATAAAGGATGATGATTAGATTTAAAGATAAAATATGTAATGATAGAAACAAAATTTGCAAGTTCTGAAAATATTCAATAAAAAGAGAGCTTCATATGAAAGCATAATGAATAAATTGAAGAAATGCATGTTGTAGCATTTTCAGAATACACATCTAAACTCATGGAGCAAAAAATATACCAATAATAGAGAAAAAAATACAAACAAATGAAGAGTAGCATGATATCAGAGCAAGTGATCATATATAACAATAGAGCAAGTTGTCTTAGCAAGGATCAAGATTACATGGAAATTCCATAAGATACAAAGGCACAAAGCAATGATTAACTCATTATTAAGGCAGTAATAGTGGGAAAAGCAATATATCATAATACAACAATCATGTTGGCAATGTACAGATACATTAAAATTTAATGATGATCATAAATTTTTTTAGAAATGAATGTTGTACAAAGAGGTTATGCATCTAGCCCTAGTCTCTGAATTATTGATGTAAACAGAGCTTCAATATATAAAAATATACACCAAGAAAATTTCATTTTACAAATCTAAGGGTTTCAATGAAATTCTTTAGAATATCACAGTCATAAAAGATTGAATCCATACATTGACCTGTGGTTGTACCAAATATCCAAAAGGCCCTCGACCTTCAAATATCCCAAGTATAGTTACAATTATGATGAAGCAATTGTCAGAGTATAAGAAAAAATGAGAATTTCTTTGGTGCAATAAGTGCAGTAAGATCTTATTCCCAGGAAGAATATGAAAGCTATAAGAGTACGAAGTATTATGAATATCAAATCAGCAAGTACATATGAGAAAAACCAGCTGGGGCAAGTAAAGTCAATAGGATTATGTTTATTATAATCAGTTTTAAAGACAAACCCAACACAAGGATTTAGTATTATGTATATTGTTCAAAGTTTCTAGAATATACAATAAAAATGCAACTATGGGTTAGCATAACCATGATTTTTGTCTTCATTATTTACAGTTTGGAAAGAAGAGTATAAAGCCCTCAGTGACCATAGCTAAAAGAATGAAGTCTGTTTAAATGTCCCAGCTAGATATAAACATAGAGAATCAAAAGGTTTTGAATAGAGAGTGCAAAGACATTAACAGCCACTTGTACACTTTAATAGAGCACATTTTGTTTTGTTATACAATAGTGCACCTAAATCTTTCAAATGAAATACTTAATGCAAAGTGCAAATGGAAATAAGAAAGTCTGAATTTATGTTTTAGCACAAGCAATGTGTTCAAGATTTAAAGGCACGTTTGTATGCATCAGCTCTTGCATAAAAAAAATTAGAGAATCATTAAGCTACAGATTCAGAAGATAACTGGCTGCACTTACCTTTGTGTTTAAAAGTGCTGAGAGTTGAAGCAGGTTTAACATTTTCATGTAGGTGGCAGCTGGAAAAGAAGGAGCGGAAACATTTCCACAAAAGGATAAATTTTTTTTTTATAAACCCTCATACAAAGTAACAACATCCAGACCCCATCAAGAATTAGAGGGAAACATTCACCATGTTAGTCATGGTTTCATCACCATGAACGAAAAATACAGAAAGAGGGCAGCCACGTAAAGGAGTAGAGAAGTCAAGAATCAGAAATAGAATTCAAAATCCCTAGGGGAAGAGATGTCAGCCATGGGATATCAAACTTCACCAATAAACAACAAGTGTCACCCCTTTTATGTAAGTGGCAGCTGTAGAGCGGCAGATTCCAAGCTTTAGACATGTCCAAACCCTCATACAGGCCAAAGGCAAATCATCAAATTTTTGACCGGAATGAAATCATTCATCTCAGACATGTCCAAACCCTCATCCATGGCACCATTTATCAACCAACATTAGTTCATTTTTATTTCAAACCCTAGAGAAGAGAGAGGCAGCTAGAGGCCAAGCGTAGCAGCAAGAGCAAAGTGAAACAATGAATCTTTTAGGTCTTTCTTTCACTTTAGTAAACCATGGGTTAAGAGTCTTTTAGCTTGTGTTTCATCTTTACTACCCACAATTTAGGGTCTAGTTCAAAGCCTTAGGGGATGTAGATTTTGGGTTTTTTTTTAAGCTTTAAGCTAACTCTAGTTTAGATAAAAATAATATTCTTATTAGGTTTAAAATTATAATTTAATGAAATTTTTTTTTTTTTTAATAATATTCATTAAACTATACTCCCAAATTTAATAAATAATATGGTTCTTATTTAAGCTAGATTTAGATTAGGATTTATATTTTAATTTAAAGCAAGATTTATTTAATTTAAAATTTGTAATTCGATGAATATTCTTAATAAAATATTTATTAAATTACGGATCTTGAATTTTATAAGTATAATTTTAAATTAAAATATAGATCTCAAATCTTTTAAGAGTTTTAGCGTTTTGTTTATTTATTGATTATTGTTAGAATTTAATCTTTCCTTGGTGAAAATATGTATTTAAATGATAAACCAAGGTATCCTATATTGTATTTGTCCTCTAGTCCAAGTAGGAGGACATGTCACATTTTTTTAATTCCTTTAATAAGGAAATTAGATATTCCTCCTTAAGAGGAATCTCACATTTGCCACACACACAATGTGAATGTAGCATTCATAGAAGATGGGAGTTACATGCAAACTCCTCCACTCATCTCTATTTAAGAGATGCCTCTACACATAGTTGCTCAATAATCTTCTCTTTTTTCTCACTTCTCCTCACATTCTCATCTTTCTCTCATTATTGTATTCATCTTATTGCTCTCATTCTTTAGGCTTTGTGCCATATTCATAATATTCACAAGGGGTTTTTTTTTTCCCTTTCAAAATCCTTGAGTTCTCATCTTGGTTTATGGAGCATTTTAGTGAGCTTGTGTTTGATCTATTGAAACAAAATCTCTCTCTCTCTCTCTCTCTCTCTCTCTCTGTGTGTGTGTGTGTGTGTGTGTGTGTGTGTGTGTGTGTGTGTGTGGTAAATATCTTCCATTGCATACTCTCTTGGATTCTTTCCTTATCTTTTTTATTTTATTTTATGTTTCTAACATGGTATCATAGCTGGTTTAATCCTTGTTTTGAGTGTGCATGCAAAAATAGTTGAAAGATATCTCCGTTTAGGAGAATAAATAATATTTTTGTTGAACTAACTCTTGTTTGCAGGTTTTTCTTTCAATTTTTTTTAAAATCTAAGTGTTTTCATATCTATTTCAAGTTTTTTAAAGATCTATCTCACCCTCAGTCAGGAAACCACAAGGGTTTTCAAGTTTTTAAAGTACTAATCTCACCCTCTGTCGGGCAACCACAAGGGTTTTTCTTTTCATGCATTCTCATCCATTTTCCTAACTATCTTATTTGAAGATTTGTACATTTAGAATTATATATTTCTGCATTCTAACATTAAGCTCTAGATTTATATATTTA